>JABSTT010004746.1:0-22009 GCA_013339685.2 Hyalomma asiaticum
CGCCTTGTAATGGTGCTCTTTTAGCCTTTCATTGAGGCAGCGCCCCGTCTGGCCAATGTACCGCTTGCCACAAATGCGCACAAATCAATCCAGAGACACATTGGCATTCACTGCCGCGATTGTGGATGTTCCCCTGGATTTCATCAATGCGAAGTGGCGAAGAAGCACCCGCTACAAATAACTCGTCAGATAACTGAAGCGCACTGTATCGTAAGAGCTCGAAACACATGTATCAGCGCCCCTTCGCTGGCTTTATCCGAACTTGAGGTGTCTTTTCTTAATCAAGTGAACCTTATATGAATCGTTGCTCCGTGACTTCGCGATGATTTGTCTGATCTTAGCGATTCGTCCGCACGTTTTTCGTATGCTTGCGCGAGTGTACATATTCGATGCAATTTGCAAATAAAGCTTAGTTGAAAGATAGCTCTTGTGTCGGTCTGCTTGACCGTTTCTCTTGTTCCATAATGCGCTGTACCAGTCTAAGTACGACAATCCAACTCGCCCAATCTTCAAGACTTGTGGGCATCATGCACCTCCGCTTAGCAGTCGTATACATGTGACCGCAAGACCAAATGAGGTCAGATAAGAACCAGTCCATTGTGCGCTCTGATGTTGCAGTTGCCTCGCAGGAGCCAAGTTCTCGCAGCGAGCCGGGCGCGTGCCCTCGCGTGTACACACTAAACAAAAATAACCAGGAACGGGAGTAAACAGCTTGTCCTCTAGCGCACAACCTTTACTGGGTTTTTTTTACTACGTAACAGTCAAGGTAAAAATTTACTCTCACGCTAACCGAGTTTTTGAACGTAGAAACGGCAGTAATTATTTACCCCCCTAGAAGTTTTCAGCGAGTATACGCAGAGTAATTTTTTACTGCTTAAACAACGTTTTCTCGGCTTTTTTGGGGGGTTATTTTTAAAGCTCATTCGAGGTTTACTGTGGCTGGGTAAACATTAGGCTTACGCAAAATGCAGACATCACTCAATTTATTGAGCAGTAAACGAGGACTCACCCTTCGAACTTATAACATTGGAAGCACATTTTCACTCGTTGAGAGCGCAACAAGCAGAGGCACAAGCGCGGGAGCAGAGATACACGAAAGTGCGTTTTCACTTGGCCGCCGTCCACCAAGACCGGCGCTAGGACAGCGACCATCGCTCGAACTCAGCACAAAACCACGCCGCACTGGTAACACTCGGGGTAGTTCGCCGTGTCGTTGTCGTACTGGTTGACGATGCGGTCAGTCAGGAACGTTTGCGACCGTAGTTTCCGTGCTTTCCCAGAACTCGGCGGTGCCTTCGAAACGACGGTCACTAGGCATAGCTGCTGGAGATGTCACGGTATCACGTTCTAGTTGACGGACGCCGGCGTACGCGTATCGGCACGCGCCGATACGCGTACGCGCTGATCACACTCACGCCGTTCACACTCACGCCCCGAGACGTCGCGTCCCCTCTTCCGCGACCGACGCTTTTGACGAACAGTTGCTTGCAAACGCGCACCATGTGGCTAGGCCTAAACAGTCATGCGAGGGCCATCACGGCCTCCACCCCTGCGCCACGGCAGTTTGGAGTTTTTTACCACGTGACGAGGTGCGTAGTTTTGATCACGTGGCTTTAAACTCTAGACTGGGGTTTTTTTATCACGTGACACAAAACCCCCTACGTAGTAAAATAGGGCAATAGCGTCCTTTTACTACCTTTCTAACAGGTGGTAGTAAAACTATGTCATATGCTCCTTTTACCTCAGCAAGACGTAGTAATATTGAAAACAAGGGAGTTTTTAAGGCTCATGAGCCGCAGAAACCCAAATATCGGGCAACTTTTGCTTACAGTGTAGTGGCTCGTGCCAAGACGCGTGCTCGTTAAGAGTGAGTGCGACTGTCTATCCTCATTATCTCGGCTGAACAACCGAGTGTGCTGCGCTTATGATGCCGCAGTGGCGCTTTAGAGTTGAAACTTCGGGCATTCTGGCGAATGCGAGGCTCTCCAGAATCTATATTTGCAATTTAGACAGTACTGGTGCAACCCACTGGGAGCACTCTGGCTGTTTATTTTGTGTGCTGTTTTTGGCTTATTTCCTCTGAATTCGTTGCACCTGTGAAACCGCTCACTTGAGAGAATGCGTCATCTTCCAGTCACATGAGAGGCCAACAAGGTCCGCGAAAGAGGCAGATGTCCTTTTTTATTTTACTTTTTCCTTCGGGCTGCCTTGAAACAAACGACACAATTAAGGCGATAGACTGCCATCGAGAGCAACAGTGTCGCGATATTTCTGTGTGTTTCTCGGGTGATTCGACTGCCTTGTTTCTTGCTGTATTTTGATATCTAGAATTTTCACATCGTGCGAAGCTTTCGAGAGAAAGTTATGATGAATATTTGTGACGCTAGTCTCCGCCGATGCTCCGTTCCGCGAGGATGGCTTATTATAGACAGACAGACAGACAGACAGACAGACAGACAGACTATGAACTTTAATGAATCCTGAGGAGCTACGTTAGGACTCCCTAGTGGGAGGCCGTTATAAACGCCATTTTTTTAAAGCGGGAAGTGTGATCTCGATGATGTTTTTGGGCGTCGTTGTCCTTGTTGGTCTCTCTGCTAAGCTTGCTGATGATGCCGCTGAAGTTGCTGATGTGATACTCCTTCAGGCACTCGTCTTTGATTTTCTTCACATGTCGATGTGCTGAGTAGGCCGATGGTGCACTGTTAGCTAATGTGAGGCTCGTACGGCCGTGATTTTATTGTGTAGGAATTATATCTGAGGGCTTACCAGGCGTTTGCGCGATGCAGTTCGCTCTGGAAGCTTTTGTCACTTGGTAATGTGCAGAGTTCAGTGCATTCAAAGCTTATGTATTGATATGAGGTTCTGAACAGATAGCTGTACTATTTGTCTCAGACCTTTGCACTGATGGAGAAAATACATGCTTTGTCTCGCGCGAAGCAATGCTTCTATTTCTGTTTTCGTCATTAAGTATAGTACTGAATGCTGAGTCCAAGTCGCATCGACTTCCAGGTGGTTCAGAACGAAGCGATACTGCGACGGTTAAGGCATGGCCAAGTACCGATTGGGAACTTATGTCTCGTTCCTGAATCATCGCGCCAAACTCTTGTAGGTCGTGAATCCGAATGGAAGAGCCGTCGCTCAGTTAGGTATTTTCTCTGTGCATCAGCTGGTCTACCGTGGGCGTAGTGACCTTTCGAGAAATGCGGGGAGCGTTACGAGCAACAGAACAGCCATTTGTTGCGAAGCGACGAGGTGAACCACGTACGCGAGGCGACGAATAAACTGCGTGCGATGATTCAGTAATGACTCCAGAACTACACCGCAGTTACGCGGTGGGCGATGGCGACTTTTTCGCAGATGGGAAGGCCGGTGGGACTTTGGGCCTTTGCGGTAAGCTACGTGGGTGCGCTTCAGTGATCAGTGGTTTTACATTGTTGGCTACTTCACATCCACGCCCGGCGTTGTAATGCGTTTCGCAGAATCAGAGGAGCAAGGGAAACTCTTCGACGATTTGCTATAGGGCTTATGTTCCAGAAACGAATGCTACGTGGAGACTCCTTTGACCGCGACCAAATGTTTCGTTGTTGCAATGCTTCGAACTAGTAGTTGGTAGGCGGGTCTTCGTCGCTCTGTTCAAATCGGGTGATTACTTCTCCTTTGATTTTCTTCCATGAATCATCATTTCGGAAGATGGGCGTTAGGTAAAATCGAAAGGCCGCACCGGTGGGCGTAGTTGCTGTGGACGTAGTCATTGAACTTAGCGACATTGTCCTGTTCCGGCCATTATGGAGCGGTAGCGTAGAGTTGACAGAGGTCGAACCAGTCACCCACGGGTCCATCGTGCACTGATCCTGTGTACTTATGTTTTGTGGGATTTAACGTCCCAAAACCAGTTCTGATTATGAGAGACGCCGTAGTGGAGGGCTCCGGAAATTTCGACCACCTGGGGTTCTTTAACGTGCACTGACATCGCACAGCACACGGGCCTCAACATTTCGCCTCCATCGAAATGCAGCCGCCGCGGCCGGGATTCGATCCCGCGACCCTCGGATCAGCAGCCGAGTACCATAGCCACTAGACAACCGTGGCGGGGCGATCCTGTGTACTTAGGGGTGCCACTAGTGTCAGCCATTGATGCTACCATGCAGGTGTTTACTGTGAAGAGCAGCTGTCTGTTTCTGTGGTCAACATTCGGTCAAGGCGTCGTTTTGACAGCGTCGTTGATGATGTGCCACTAATGATGTGGCAGCCAGGTCTTCATCTTGTCATCTAGTGTGACGCTAGAAAAGAGAGCTCGAAAAGGTACATATACGAGCGCAATCCCTGGACATGCCGTTTTCACTGTTTTTGTCCTCAAGTAGTCTTTCCGCACCCAAAGTGTAGAAATAGCGAATTTTTTTTTTTTTGGCAGAAATACCATCATTCCGAAGAAAGCACGTCTGTTTCTTTCTCTGTTTTTACAATTCCTGGCGATTTGGGCAAACACAGCCTTCTCTTGGACACCGTAGCTCTTATTTGGAAAATACACGCGTGTCACTCGCTACAGCGTTGCCAAATATTTATTGAGATCACTTAGCTCCATTCCGCCAACCATAAGTCATAAGCGAAAGCACGGCCGGCTGCTCACTCCTCTTAGAGTTTCGCACTTGTCTCTTATCTGGATCTTTTATGTAAAAGACAAGCTTGTTGGCCTAACACAACTGCATCGACCACATCCGCCATGTATATCGGCATGACACGCGCACAGGATCTGCTGTCACAATGCTCTGATGAGTTCTCATCACAGCTGTTCCATGCCCTCATGTTCAAAGGCTCATTTTCTTGTTCTTACAAGCGAGAATAAGCAACTTGATTAAACAAATCAGTTGCTGCCTCAACATCACGACCTTGTACACACATCTGCATTTTTTGATTTCGCTTTCACGTTTCACAGCAAGTACACAAATAATTTTATCGCGCTAAACATTTACGCATGACTGCGTATTGTTTTCTTCGCCGAGAATGGTAGCAAGCTTGTCCTCACGTGGATGTAGGGAGGCTTGCAAGGACGAATTCCGCTTCCTCTCGAGCCCCTACGACGTGAATGCGTCTGGTTCCATAACCGGCAAATTGGTAATCGCTGCACGAGGCGACCAACCCTGGGAGGTCGTATATGAGTGTTGCCCCTGCCACTTGGAAAACACCGGGTAACAACTGCATGGTAACGCACAGCTCAAAGCGGGGCCGCGGCTGAAGAAAAGAAATAGCGTCACGCGCTGCCGTGGATTGCGCATCGACACGCACCCTTTCACCGACGACTGAGAACAAGGTATCCCGACTGAAAATTGAGCGGCTCCTGAACGCCCTCCTCGTCTACGCGGCATTCGTACTTTGCCATTAGATTCGGATGAATCCCTCTTTGCGATTCGCGCATTGCTCAAATGAATAGCGGCAGCCACTCCTACGTCAAGGCGGCGGGTCGTCAACGGTGTGTGAATTCGAAGATTTACGGTAAAAACAAAAGGAAAAACGTTTACTGGAGGATAGCCGTGTCGAAAGAGCAGAACGGAGTGCTTCGCGCGTTCCTCCCTTGAACAGATTTGCACGCTCTTCTAATATGTCATGGTCCCTTGACAAACCTTCGGGCATCGCGCTGCGCCGGCGGCCACTTTTCGCCTGCGTCTGTAGGATGCTAGCTTCCATGAAAGAAGGATGTGGTCTATAAGATGGTGGAGGCGTACGCAGAAAACGCCTACGATGGATTACTCGCTGAAAAGCTGGCTGCTCCGCTCGTCACTGCTGCGAGAGAATAAGAAGAAAGAAATTTGCACGTTTGAGTAATTATCGGTGGGAACCCACAGAGCTTCCACTTTGTCAAGGTAATTTGCGAACCACTGCGGAATTTTTTTATGCATTCCCACATATGAGTTTTCCGGCGGTAGCCGCGTAGAAGAATACAAATTAAGAATACGCATGTTCGCGAGAGATATTAGGATAATGTGGAGGACTCTGCAAGCATAATTTGCAAAAGGGCGTGTTGCGATGGTTAACGGAGTCATTCGTGACTAGCCTGATATTTTTTCCCCTTTAGCGGCACAAGCCTTTTCTCCGAAAAATAAAATTGGCAGATCTCACATGCAGTGGAAATCAAGGAAATACGAAGCACGCATCAGGAACGTAAAATGGATTTGCATTGTTGCCTCTCTATAGCGAGTTTATCAAGAAATCGCAAAATAAGATTTAGAACAGGGAATGTCGCAGGGCTCCTGCGACATTCCCTGCTCCAAATTGTACTTTGCGATTTGTTCATCGATTCAAGCATCCATTTTTCCCTGAGCTTCTCTTCTAGTCTGGATTTTATACCGAGTTTGGTACATACGAAGTTAACGAAACCGCCGCAAGAGCACCAAGACTGTGGCATGTAAACCATGCCGCTCGTACACGCATGTCATGATTCTAACGGTATGACCTGTCATTTGCGTTGTGTTGTCGCGTTGTGACACAGCAATTTTGGCATACATCCCATTAACGAAACGCGTAGCATGTAGATCATGCCGCTCATGACATGCATGTCACGATTTTCATGTTATGACCTGTCATTTATGTTCGTCATGCTGTCATGTTGTGCCAAACCAATTTTCGCATACAACCTATTAGCGAAACGGCCAGGAGAACACCAAGACTGTGACATGTAAATCATGCCGCTCATGACACGCATGCCATGATTTTCATGTTATGATCTGCCACTTATGTTCTGCGTGCAGTCATGTTGTCGCATACCAGTTTTCGTAAACATCCCATTAACGAAACGGCCAGGAGAGCACAAAATCGTAGGCGGCTAGATAGATAGATAGATAGATAGATAGATAGATAGATAGATAGATAGATAGATAGATAGATAGATAGATAGATAGATAGATACGCTCCAAGTCGCCGAAGTTCGCTAAGAAATGCTTCAGATTTAAAAAAAAAAACACGCAGAAAAAGTGTTTGCGTCGTAGCAACGCAGCTGTGTGTGAAAGTCTTGTGGGAATATGTGTATTGGTCACACTGGTGACGGTCTCAGTCTGAGGTTACACAAACACAACAACCATATAACGGGCACACATTAATGCCATATCTCAGCCCATTGCCTTTGCTGCCGTAGCAAACATTTTCTTCGTTGCACGAATGTCACAGTAATGCTTGCTAATGAGCGGTGATGTGAAATCAATAGGCTCTCCAGTTCAAAGGGCAGCTGAAGCGGTTTACAAAAAAGATTGAGTTAAAGGGACCGTTTTGCACTTTCGGACCTACTGAGCATGAAAATCGACACGAAATTTAACACAGCTCGACTGTAGGGCAATCTGTACGAACTAGTAATTGGTGCAGTGCAAATAAACACGGTTAAAGAATAATGCAGGTACTCAGGACTGGCGCTTTATAACGAGGTACAGCAACAACTTCTTTCGGAAACTCACTTGTTTACTAAATGAACGAAGATCTTTCAAGCGTATAAGCTCAGGAGGGAATCCAGAGACGAGCGACTTGCGAGACTAGAGCCATGATTTTGACCACCTGCGGTTCTTTAACACGCACTGACATTGCACAGTACACAGGCCTCAACATTTCGCTTCACGTAGTAAAGGTGTAGGTGACCGTCTTTCGGAACAAATTCAATGAAAGTACTAACTAGACGTTAGTAAACGGTCGTGTCAGTATTCACTACACAGTTAGTACGGTTAGTAAAGCTAGTAGGTAAATGACAATTTAGGAACAGTACATATACGGTTATTTCTTTTGCATGCTCCTTGAAATTACCATGCCATGCCATTTCTCTTACAAAAGCGAAACAAAACGATAAGGTCATGCATGCGGTAAAGAATACTGCCTGCACAGTCGAACGAAACTTTAACAAAACAGAGTGCCTAAAAGTGTATTTGTCATGCGGACCTGTGAGATTTGCCAGTAATATTTTGATCATGTTAGAGATACATTCTCAGTTGTTTTTCCCGATCAGTCCCGAAAGTGTTTCTTAGACATAAAAGCGAGTCTTTGAGTCTTCAATCGATTTTTATTATAGTAAAGCACGGAACGGATCTAATCCTGCTGCAGTGCGAAGTTTTGAAAGACATCGTCTCAGCTGCCGGTGCTCGCACAGCCACAAACGGCGCCAGCCAATGGGCGGCATGGCTCGAATGCTTCTTTGAGGTAGAATCATCCACACGCTAGACGTTCTTCAAAGCACAGGCAGGAAACAAAATCGAGACGCTAAGCATTTCGGCAGTACACAACGCGATGGATGCCGAAAACCTACAGCGACGCCATCGTGCCCATCCGCGAACCCGATGATGACGTCACCTTCACTGCAACGGCGGTTCACCCGGCGAGCCGTGGTGAGCGGAGCTTCCCTGCGATTTTAAATCTAGATTATGGTTCCGCTACTTACATTATCGCATTAAAAAAACATCTATTTGTGGTTTCAAGTGCATGCGCTTCCGACGCACGTCAGCTTTTAGAAATCTAAAATTACCTCAGCTTCCCTTTAGGAAAAAGTATGATGTTTTTCATATCAGTCAACACCCACTCATCAGCTTTCTTGCGAAATCGACGTTTTTGGAAACCGTAGCAATTATCCGTAATGTGAGCGTGAGTGCACAACCAAGCTGTTCTTGTAGTATTCCCTTTTTTAGTACCAAGGCGACCAGTTAATAGCTCAGCGTTTGTCTCTGTCCTTCCCTTGTCTTCTGGTAACGTGTTTTTACGGTGTTCTAAAGGTGAACATGAAACAACTCTGCCCAGTTTTGTGCACTACATTTGTGTTGGTGCCGGATGCCGGTCAGCGCATCTTTTGACCCATAAGCCAAGTAAATACTTTAGCATTAATAACGAAGAACCCACGCGCCCTCGTCTCACCGCATGCGCGTTTGAGATACTGAATATAATGTCAAGCACAAGGGCGGGATTTATACAAGCGAACTCATATATTTGCATATAGACATTAAATGCCATTTGGTCCAGGGAATGCTGTATCCAGCCTCCTGTTAGTCTAATTGATATATTAAAGTGCAATTTATAGGGTAAAAACATCTGTAGCAATAGGTGTTATATTGAACTTCTTAAATGCTTTATTTTAGTTCCAGTAACTGTTCATTAAGAAGCAGAAACACAATGAATATAGATCGTAGTAGCAGCGAATATTTCCAAGATACTTCCAGTAAATCACATTCACTGCATTAATATTTTCAGGGGTTTTGCGTCCCGAAAGCACGATATCGTTATGAGAGACTCTGTAGTGGAGAGCTCCGGAGATTTCGACCACCCCGTGTTGTTTCACGTACACTCCAAAAACAAAGGGAGTGATGGGCACTCACTTTGGGGGAGTACTTTCCTGTTCCAAATTTAACTCCCTTTTCCAGAGTAAATCAACCCCATTTTATGCGCAGTGCAGCTCCAGTGTATGCGGAGTTCATGCCATGAGGCGTGAACTTAGCACTCCACTTGACAGGGTACCGATACTCTCGCCAAAACAGAGTAGGACGCCTCCGAAGGGGATTCGAACACTCTGACGAGAGCTCTTACTACCCCACCAAGTGGGGTGCTAGTACTCACCAGAGGGAGTAGCAGAGACAAAAAAAAAAAACGAAAAACACTGCGTTTTTCGAGCACGCTTCAATCAGCAGGCATTTAATTACATCAGACTGAACATAGAACACGCAAATTGACATGACACAAACGCACATACAGCCAATCACACAACTACAGCAAAGCACACAACCCACAGCACACTCGCGATACGCTGAGGTCCCGTATATATAACACGTATACTTGACGCGCTATGTAGCGCCAGTGGTAAAATACCGTTCTGAGTAATTAAACAAAAAGTTCGCATAGAACAGGTGTGTATTTAGCGTTGGCTCATAGGCAGCCGTTCGCGACACAGATCTGTTGATCTAAACGAGCGGAACATACAAATGTCATTTAGATTAACGCATTACTATAATGAGCTCGCATTCTGTTTTACGGGCAAACGCGCGTTCGCAGTGCTGGTTCGAGAAGATGTAAAATGCACCTGCGCAAGCAAGCACGAATATTTTAGTGGCTGAATTACATCAACGCCAGCGAATAAACGCGGCACCCGGGTGCTTCGCTACCACTAGCTTGATTCCGACGGCGCCCCCTTTCTAGTCCGTCGAGCAGCGAACAACCACTGGCAATCACAAAATACGTACTCCTCATTCCTCGTTACTCTGCACACAAATGAAGTATAGGTCTCTGCCATCAGAAGCGTATAGCGTGCTATGATATATTTGCCAGACTTGCGAACGGGACGGACCTCAGTCACGGTACCGTCACCGTGGACGCGCTCAGGGTCGTCATACGGCTCGATGCCGAAGTCGTAGCGAAGCCTATTTCTTTACATGTACAAGTTATATATCCAGTGAGTCTTCCGAAACCAGCCGTCGACGATCACAACCGCTTGCTGTATCGCTGAAAGTGTATGCCTCTTCGTTTCGCACACGTAAGCGAAGAATCCGAGGCGTGTAGGCTGGTGGGTTTCACTAGCACGGGTACGGCCGTTCGATCGGGAAAAAACACAGGAGAGGCAGCTCGCTGTGGCTCCCGTCGGTTGAGGCTCGTAGTCGAGGAAGGCACCGTTCGTTAAACGTACTCTGCACGCGTTTGTACGCGAAAGCTTGTACGCTTGTACGTCGTAAGGAAAGCCGCTGCTAGTTGCATCGGAAAACACTTCACAAAGCGGCTGTTGTCTTCTTCAGTCGTCCGCTCCCCATCCCCCAGCCGCCATGTTTGTGGATGCGAATGCGAGCATCACATGGGTGGAGCAGGAGTGAAATTGCGTTTTACTCTCTTATGCCGCGAGAGATACAGACATTTCACTCCATCCGACGTTTTGCTAGAGTAGAACGATGCCCTCAAGAGTAGCCCGGTCGTTTCACTCCTGTGAAACTGTCTTCAGTCTTTAGAGTGTAGGCTGACATCGCACAGTACACGGATCAAAGGCGTTTTGCCTTCACCGGAATGCTTCACCGATCACGCAACCTTTGAATAAGGGGCCGAGGACCATAGCCACTAGAGACTGCGGCTGTCGGGGCCGTTTAGCGAATTCAATACGCCACAATTTTCGCATATATCAAGCGTCATTATCAATTTTCTGAAGGAAGTTTGCTCTATTGAAACCAAACGCCATTATCAATAATTGGTGATTTTTTAAAAGAAATTCCTTCTATTCGGATAAGGAAAAGAACACTGCGTGCCTTCATTGTATTCATCTAACTGCAATTGAAACGGGATGCAGAGTGCATGACGAAGAGGAGGTAACGTGGTAACTTGGATTATTTAAACTATGTTAGAATTTCATTATGGGCTGATTGAAAAAAAGACCAATACAAGACGACACTCACATGGACACATGGCGTCCTGTTCACCTGTGTCAGTTCGAGTGCCTTCATTTTTTATTCTTCCAATCAGCGCCTAACGTAACATTAATTGTGAATAAGATAAGAACTCTCACGCAAGTAGAATATGAAAGGAGGCGCCTACAGCACACACCTCCTTTGGTAATCGCCTGTCTCCGTACGGGATTTCCCCCCAAAAGGCAATATCGACAGCGAATTGAAGGGGCGTGCCAAAGGTCACGGTCATCGGTGATTAGGTAGGAGGCACCCGAGTTCTCACAGCTTGCATGCAGATGGGGTGTTGTGCGGCACCGAAGCGAGGCAATTATCCAATAAGCTTTGTCATCGCGAAACACGACATAATCACTAAGTATCACGACACGCATGTCGGCGTTAATGCCTAATCGAGGCACATGCACCATGGTTGCGAAGCTGCCCACACTCAGGGAGTCTGTATTCGTCTGACTGTTCGAGGCTAGCTCTCCGTGGTGCGTCGCTTCGCGTCCAAAGGCCGCCTGAAGGTATATATTTGTGCCGTGGCACTCGAACCCCTGGATAAAAGAATAGCGGGAGACGAACATGAGGTTACTTCTGTATGTTTTCTTTTGTTCTTTATAACTCTGGTTACGCCGTAGGAGGAGGAAGGAAATAGAAAGGCAGGGAGGTTAACCAGAAAGCGTCTGGTTGGCACCCTGCACTGGGGGATTGGAAAAGGAGAATAAAAAGATTAAAAAGTGAGGACGCCATAAATCATTAAACAAGGACCAACAGTTAGAGTCAGTCTCGAAGGAGACGGTGCTGTTGGGTGTGTGTGTTTGAATTTCTCTGAATTGATTGGTTGTACCAACGAGCCATTTTGATTGGTTATTTTAGTTTTCTTTCTCACTGGGAAAGAGGTCTCAGGACGGTGACTTTCCGCAGTTTCTGAGGACTTTCAGCTGAACATTTTACAGAGCTACCATGTTTGTCGGCTAGGTTTGTTATTTTTAATGGTAAGTTGTTTCTATAGAAACACGGTATTTGTATCGGCATAGTGTCGCTCCACTACTCTGCAGGATTTTTTAGCAACGTTTGATGAGGTATTATGTAACATCCTTAACGATGAACGAAAGGCCTGTGTCTTTAGGCATGAGGATCGCGTTGTAGTTCTTTTAACTCTCAAACGGGGTTGTTTTATCGTCAACATCACAGGAGTAGCTTTTGACTAGTCTTCACTTCATTCACGATGCACCTCTTGATAATTCTACAAGGTTCTTTTTTTTTTTTTACTTGACATTAGCCTTTATGCCTCACGGTCAAGTCCTCTGAGTCTATACGCTAAAGAGAAAAAAGATATTGTTACCCTACCAGTCATGCCACTCTAAATTAGTGAAGAGAGGTAGTGCCAGTTTGTGCTCATCAAGTGAATGAGAGTGTCTTTAGGGAAGGAGGCTGCTGTTTTTAGGCTGCGCTGTTTCTGCAATCACAGCCATGGGTTCTTCACAACGCATGCAGCCGTGATTTTTCGTTCGCCAACTCTCGAAGGGAAGGCCGTGACATCTCAATACACGAACGGTCCTTTCATTGCGTAACAGCCGGCGTAAGTCGAGGTTCCAGATATCTGTGTTGTTACGGGACCCACTTCATCCTTGTTGCCTCCACAGCTTCCGTGCCGGAAGTTCGTAATTTCTTCCGGGTTTAAGACTTCCCTGCATGGCCGGACGTCTGGTTCCCCCAGACAGGGAGCTTACTAGTACGAACGATACTCATTCGAAAACCTCACGGAAAGAAGAGAAAAATAGTACCCTCTCTTACTGAACAACATCCACAAAAATAAACTGCGTTCTTTGAACAAGTAGTAACGTGGATACGGTGATACAGAAATGTACAAAAAAAAAACGGCGTTCGAACCGATCAAGCCTTTTGGTTTTTCTTACTCAAACGCTACGTTCAGACGCTCACGGAAACTTGCGAGTATACAAGGGACAACAATGAGCCGAGTCGGTCTCCCCGTCGCCCATGCTCCCTCGCTTCAAAGCGGCGCCACAGGTAGTCTGTGAATGTAGATGGCCGGTCACTACTGGAAGCAAGCGTGCGCAGTAGGGCACGCGTCTTTGCGGCATAGTAAGGTACCGCCACCTCCCTTCTTTATGGACTGCCCCTGAGTTGCTGTATAGCAAAAGAAATTGAAAAGAAAGAAGAGAGAAAAAGCAACGAGTGTAGGCTTCCGATGCCCGTAAACGAGGTGGCATTCCCCTCCCCCCTTCACACACACACACGCACTCCCTTCTTGAGCTTCTAGTTCTCGTTTCCTCCCACTCACAGTATCAACAAAGGAAAAAAAGGTATGAAAGGTCTGTTCGCTTAGAGAGACCCCGAAGAAAGAGCTAAGCTAGCCTTTCCCGGTTCGCTCACCTTTTCACAGCATGGAGGCCTGGTCAGCAAACCGGCCCTGTAAACAACGAACACCAAACAATTTGTCTGCAAAAACTCTTCCATGCCGGGTCCTAGAGAATAGCCAGGACTTCCAGCGTGTTCCCTTGCCGTTTGGTTGTTGGAGGAAAGGAGGATGCCACGGAATCGAGCGTTTAAGAAAGGTATTCTTTCCCCTCAGCCCTTTTCTTAGTCACTCCTGGAGCGTGCTTCCCTATTTACCATAGTGCGCAGGCGGTCCTCTCCAGGCGTATCTCTCTAGCTTACGCTCGGCAGGGTGTCTGTGCGTCCCTGACGCCACTTCGTCTTGCGTGTTTCATTCCGTGCACACGGCGTGATGGACATCGTCATAGAAAATGGCTAGTTCCGACGTGATTTCGGAACCAAGGGCCGCTTGGAATGGCAAGCGGTCCTCCCATTTCACGGCAATCACTGGACGTGAGAACAACGTGTTATAGTTTTTTTTCGTATGAATAACGTGCTTCTGTATTTTGCGTGTAGTTAATGTGCTCTATCACCAAGTGGCACGCTCAGGTAACCATTCCCTTATAAGCGACTGAGTGCAGGCTACTAGGCATATCTACGTTCACCTAGCTAGCGTCATTATTTGAAGCGCCTTATACTAATTTCTATCGCATTTCACAATAAATCAGTTTTACAATAATTAAAACCATTTGACGCGTATGACAGCCAGTCATATTTTGTTTGCTGAACGACATTATTGGCGCTGATTTTTTTATTTCGCTTAAGTTACTACGTAACTATCTCACGAGGCTGCCTCGCTGAACTAGTTTGCGGCATGCCGAGTCGCAGAGTGTGTATGCGCAGAGTGTGTTGCGACAATTTTATTCAGTAATAAACCGTATGATGTCAATGAACACCAAGGAAAAAAAAGAAAGAAAAAGAGAGACAAAGGGCAAGTAAATGTGACCAACAATCCTCGTCGTGTTGCCCATTAATATGTTTCCTTTCCCACCACACACCGGAGACCAAATATGTAATTGATACAAACCTCTAGTACGCATAGCCGGTTGTTGTAAGTGTCGGCATGTCAACAGCTACCTTGGAATATAGGCATCATTGCATAGCACAGCAAACAGCAGACCAATATGGCACATAGGTTTATTTCCACGTCATGGCTTGATATTTCTATAATGACGTGCATGTTGAGATAGAAGACAAAGAAACAAACCCATCTTCTCTCCTTTGAGTTCTGCTGAGTACCTTGCTATTTTAACGTCATGGCATCTAAGAGGAAGGCACCTGAGGCCTCGTCTGAACTACCCCCTCTGACCGAAATCAGACTTATAAGAAACTTCGTCCCTTCCATATCAGTCCTTTGATAAAGACAAAGAAGCTCACGCCTGCCCTGAGCTCTAACTTACACGCGCTGTTAAGCGACGTCCGACCACGCGACAGCAAGGAGCACTTCGCCTGTCCTCTGTGAATTGACGGAAGAAGGCAAGCACATTTTCGACATGATAAGTTTGCTGGCGATTGCTACTCGTTTACTGCTGGGCAAGATGGAGACACCGACACCTTCAAGCGTGTTGCAAGTTCTAGATGTAATCAATCCCGTTCCCGCGAGCCTTTAGAAGTGCAGTGCTTGATAACTCAGCATCATGGCGCATGAACGACAGCAGTATTCGTCGCAGCATGATGTCCAAAACGCCCTCCTACTTCAGCGGGATGTAAGAGGCCGGAAGTCACCCAGAAATTTTTGACACTGGCTATTTTCCTGTAGTGGACCTGAACCCAATCGGACTCGGTGATAATACTGAATTCTAGACAATGGTTCTTTATAACTTCGACAGCTTAACGATGACCTATTCTTTTTCTTTCACTCTGTCTCTACTCAAACTTCTTATTACCTTCCTCCTTCCCCAGTACAAAGTTGCCACACCAGCTCAATCCAGGTTACCCTCTGTGGCTTTCGTTTATGCTTCTATCCATTTTTCCTTGAAAGATGCACGTCATGTTAGACGAATTTAGGCGCATAACATGATACCGAAACATTGACGACAGCACCAAGACATAAGAGGCTAGACAGCAGAGAGATAAGCGCAGTCAAAGTCCTTTTGAATCACTACGAAATCCTTCGCACTGAAAGCACAGGTTGTAAGAACGAAACCTCAGAAATCCGAAGTGCCCAGACACTGCCATGCAGCGTCCTCAGAGTTGCGTCTGTAACCCTGCAAGGAAGGACGCCACATTCATTTCGAAGAGCACACAAGAAAAAAAAGTTGTCCATTGATCACTATATAGGAGGAAATCAGCAGTTCTCAGAGCCTTGAGAGACAGTTCCTGTTTTTTAGGAGCCGACGAGGGTACCGCATTTCCCACCCGGAGAAGGGGCGCCTAAGTATTTGGGTGGACTGTGAAATGCATCGCGGTGCTCGTCATATGTTGGCGCACAAGGATAGCACTCAATAGGGAGTAATAGCTGAGCGGCTCAGCGGGCCAGCGGGCCCAGCGATGGAGCGGAGGGGACAGCGAACCGCATGATGAAGAGAAGAGTAATAGCTGAGCGACGCCCCGCTTCTTTCAGCGGAACTTACCGCTGCGCCACCTGTTGAACAATGTTGGAGTTACTGTCGAGCAGAGGTCTTTATCTGTCGAATAAATTGAAGTTACTGCGAAAAGTATATCGCAAGAGTAATTTTTCATTAGATCACAGGTGTTATGTGGAAACACATCTTCGTTGCTGCTGCATGACATGACGACATGCCGCCGCCGTCGCTTGTGTTGGGGGCTGCCATCTTGCAAAACTCTCGCGCGTGGGCCCGCTGCATATGCTCCGCTGAAGAGACCAAATGAGCGGGCGAGCGGCTCGCTCCGTAAATGCGCTGGCTGTCCCAGCGGTCCGCGCATGCTCAGTTGGCGTCTCCGCTCGTTCGCTGGGCCCGCTGAGCCGCTCAGCTATTACTCTCTACTAAAAGATTCATTTGTGTAGCAATGGGTAAACAGGTGACAACCTTTTCATTGTGAATTGTGAAAGTAAGATGCACAAGGGGCGGATACAGGATTTTCACGAGTGCGAGGTCAGGTTATGGGACGCTGGTAATTAAGCAAAATATGAGACGCCAACAACTAAAGAAATGGGCACGCGTGCCTTCAGATTTGAGATGTCGCTTGGCTCTCTTACTTTTATAAAGAAGTTCTTGGAGCCAGTCCGCTTCCTTGTGCATACGTTACAAAATTATGGAGACGTTGCGAACATATCCGCCATCCCCCTCCTGAAGCTTCCATCCCCTCTCCTGACGCATGCTGCCTGTCTTAAGGTATAAAAGCCGTACAAGACTCGTCTAATGTCCGGCAGATTTTGACATCCATACACAATGGCAGATGACATCACTTTTCAAGAACAGTGAAGTATTTACAATAACACGCTCGCAAAACCACATCTTTTGGCATTATGGACTTCTTAGGCCTCAAAGGAAATGCTTAAATGCTGACCCCGAAAGAACAACATGTTATTCTTTAAAACCTATGTGCCTGAGAGGAACGCTGTACTGCTTTTAAGTGAACGATGCGGCAGTGATGGGGCTGATCAGATTGATTGAATAGCCACCTGACGACGACAAAGGAGGCATGTTTCTTACTGTTTTCTTTTTTCGTTAGATAGTTATGAGTAGAAGAACGAGCTCGCACGTGCAGGGGCGTCTTGAAGGGGACAGCTTACACCCTGCCAACTCTAACTAATTATGGTGCAAATTGGGAGTTTTGCGCTGACACGCAGGCTGAAGATACCGATCTCGATTGAACGTATTGGTTCGCACAGCGCTCCTGTTCTATTTTATCGCATATATTGGCGCGGACTCGTTCGAAAAGCTCTCCCTTCTATAGACTGCCTTGGCTGCCCCATATTTATAAGGGGAAGATGAGGCACATGCGTTGTAAACAGTGTTTTTTTTTTTTACTGAATCACTCCCTCCCCCCTTTCCCTTTTACCTGCCGCCAACCCACCATGAGCACAATATACCCCGCGTCCCTTTTCTCACCTCTACTGCGATCCTCTTTTCAGCGAGTACGACGAGGCGTACTCGATTTATGGCGTTTCGACAACACCCTCAGCGCAGTCGGGTGAGTTACATGGTTTTCCAGACTTCTCAGAGAAGTGCTGACACTTTGTTAAAAGTGCTCGCCATGTTTCTCTGCTTCCACACGCGTACTGTACCTGATGCGACAGTTGATTTATGGTTGTGGAAAGGCCGCGAGGCAACGTCCTCCTCGAGCTGTTTCCTCCTCCGATAAATCATCACTGAGCATGGCCACTCGCTCCTGCGGTCTGGTGCTCCATCCACAAACACGCACTTTTCATCACATAACTCAGAGATTTATGAGGCTAAAAGTGGGCACACTCAGCTATCCAGAATGCCTTCTTTACTATGTACTGGTTGAACAGACTCGACTTCCTGCTCCGTGCAAGCTGCGTTCATTGCCTCGGCTGCCAGCACACTACATTGAAATATTGGGGTCGTCGGTTCATCAAAGGACTCGAACATGTGTGAAATCAACTGAGTTTTCTGCATAAACAATGTGTGTATTACTGTTTCATTGAAACTTAAATGCGAAACAGATCGTGTCCACGACACGACACGCGGGCGAAATTCGCCTGTGCAGAGAATGCAACAAAATTTTTAAAAAAATACATGTTTTCTATGCAAGCTTCCTCATCGAAACAAAGAAAACGGAGCCCAACAATTTATGTAGCTCGCCGCATAATTAAGGTGGCCGTTTGATGTGCGTTCACGTGCACATATTTCTTTTTTGCCTTTCTGACACCCTTCATTAAAATATACGCAGCTCTTAAGTATTCCTCCAAGTGTAAAGCAATTAGTGCATTAATAATAAAATACGCTGTCACACAATGCACTTGTCTTCGGAACAAATGAAATAGTGTGGAGCACAGCGTCGAAAAGGCGACAGGGGCTCCGGCATAGATTTCCTCGACTCTATTTATTTATTTGCTTTTACGGAAAAAGACAGAATGCTCGTATACGTATGTCATATGTTACTAACAGAAAAGTAGCGATTGTATAGGTCCATAAAAAAGAACTCTACACCTTTTAATGGCAAACATGACGGGGTACAAGAAAGTTCCCGAAGAATGAGGGCACAGAAAATAACTCGATCGCGCGTAGAATATCACAGTTTCTTTGAGTCCCTGCCTGGCTCAGTTCTCTCAATATTTGCGATTTCTGTGTAAATCGTAGTCCAAAACAAAATCGAGAGGGGTGATACACCTCCTGGCACGTGCCTTTTGTTTCGTATTATGAATAAAGAGAGAGAAAAGAATTCTGTGTCGAAAAAAAAAAGGCTTATAGCTCGCTGCACAGACATTCTGCACACACGTACACTTTGAGCACCTACAGAGCACCACGAAGGCATCGCCGTCTTAATTACAAGCTGCGAATAACGAGAAGCTGCGAAGACCGCCTAATGAGCACACTAGGCTCAAGCGGCATCTTCTGTGAAGCACCGCCGTATTTGCTTTGCTCCACCTAATCGTCGGGGCGTGTGCCCTGCTGTCGGCACCTCGAGCGCGACTAATGGCACCTGCAACAGGTGCCACCCATGGCAGGCGATATTCTGATGTACTGGTGTGGCACGGGGACCTTTAATTATAACGCACGATGCTAGGCACGTTCATTGATTTTCGTTAGCACCAGGGTGGAACGTGAAGTTTTCAAGGTCTGTTCTGCTGACGTTTAAGGCGCGCGCTTCGGCAAGAAGCATTATCTTGTTTATGAGTGCACGGTAGAAACAAAGCTGGGACAGAAGGAAGCCCGTTGCTGGGTCACAGGTCTGAAAGCGATAGGTTTTCGTAACTCGCCATTGGCTTCAGCTACGGCGGTGTCGTGAGCAGTGGAAGCCATTTTAAACTTTCTTTTTTGTCTACATATCCGCGTAGCGAACACGAGCAGAAATTTAACAGCGAAATATTGCAGTTGATTGAATGATTTATGGGGTTTAGCGTCCCAAAACCAGTTCTGATTATGCGAGACGCCGTAGTGGAGGTCTCCGATAATTTCGACCACCTGGTGATCTTTAACGTGCACTGACATCGCACAGTACACGGGCCTCAACATTTCGCCTCCATCGAAATGCAGCCGCCGCGGCCAGGATTCGATCCCGCGACCTTCGGATCTGCAGCCGAGTGCCATAACCACTAGACCACCATGGCGGGGCAATTCTGGAAAACAGAGGTTCAGAACGTGCCGTAAGCGACATGAACATAGGGGGTGATGGGAGCTACGATAGAAATGCGAAACGTGACTGTTTTACGAAATGTGAAAAATGCGAATGAGAATGGGATAAACCTTATCATCAAACAAACGAACGGATTAATAACTCAATAAACAAAAGCTCTATCGCAAAAAAATCGTGACAATATTTTTCAAAATTGGTTCTCATGATGGGTGTGCCGCGCGTTATAAAGAAGTGTCCTTTGTACTCTGTTATCATAAAAGCATCTCAAGGAAAACAAATACGAAAAAAAAATGCCGCGCGACGCTACAGGAAAGCGCGCTTGGAAAGATTTCTTTATTTGTTTCCTTGTTTATTTTTGTCTTTTCTTGATAATCATCTACTTCAGTGTGTTCGTGCGACAGTGATGGGTGAGATGACAAACAGTGAACCCTTTCTGCCATCCTCAAGGAAACGAGGTTCTGGGCAAGGAGGCAAGGATACGCGTATAGCTACATTCGGTCTCAAAAGAACGCGCATTACGCGAGCGCGTTCCTTGACTGAGCCTGTACCACCTAGTGGCAGTCGCCTCCTGTCTTGAAAGCGTTGCTTTGGTGTAGAGCCACGAGAGTAGACGAACATCCCAAAGCAGTGCCACTAACAGCAGACGGATCGCTACTAGACGGCGCCGAAGGCAGTTCCTGCACGGACTCGCGTAGTCCGCGTTATTTTAACCACGAATTGGCCAGTCAATCAATCTATTACAGGGCAGGCTCGAACTCCGGACTTTTACAACGCGAAACCACTTCCTCGGTAAATGACCACGAGTCTGTGAGGCAGAATCAAATGGACTCGCGACAATGTTTAAGCGCATGACTTCTTCGCGCGATGATTATCAAGGGCACAGAGCGAAGTAGTTTAAAGATGCCTGAAAGAAGCATTTGTATTTCACTCAAAAAATTTAAAACTTCTTGTATCAACTGCAGCTCACATTAACCTTAACTGTAAATGCAAGAGGATGCCGGTAAAATTGCACACGTAAAGCCGGGTGCACTCCTCACATTTTCGCTGAAGCTGCTACATTGGCTGTTACAGAGGGTGGCTACATGCTGCCTTGGCCCACTAATAGTGATTTTAAGTGCATCAATATGTATCACGTGCTGTTATTGAGGTAGTGTGTGCCCTCTATGTGCGCGTGTGTATGATACTTATTTTGCTTGTTCTTTCTACCCCCTACCGACATTGTAGTGGCGGTGCCCTTCTTGTTCTATGGTGTAGCATCAGGAAAAGGTAACTGCTGTGATAAACTTAACTTTATTGTAAATTGCTCTTCATGCAAGCTCCGTGGTAACGCATGTGGTATCTTCCAACTTACCATTGTATTTTCATACATGACAATCATGTTAGCTGAGAGATTATGCAACCACGTCATATCAGCAAAAAGAACAGTCGATGTGCTGACATTCATGAGCCGCAAATTTCATGCACGATAAAAAAAAGAGAAGACACCGTCGCGATGACGCGCTATTTGAAACTTCTTTTTTTGACAATCACACAATGTCTGCGAACCGGCGCACTTTTATAAAGACTGCCGCTCCGACGTCGATGCTGCCGGCGCCAGTTCACGATCGGTCAGTGACCTGGTCACCTCTTGTCGCTTCCCTCAGCGGTGTGGATGCTCTCGCGCGGACAAAGACTGCTACGAACACACCACGAACCGCCAGGCGTCGGTGGTATAGTGGTTAGCATAGCTGCCTTCCAAGCAGTTGACCCGGGTTCGATTCCCGGTTGACGCATGTTTTCAATTTTTTTTTCCATTTTATTGCTAATTGCTTATCGAGCGCAACAGCCTCTTTCAAGTATCCGTTCGCCTCGGAATGCATGGCGGTGCCAGTGACCCAACCTCCCTTTGGTAGTCAGCAAATAACGTCATTAGCGCACACAAGACAAACGAAACAAAAATTCTGCAGATCCCGTGCAATGCAGGAATCTGTGTCACGGAAGTATTCAGCGAGGGAAACTGCATGTAG
>JABSTT010004747.1:0-21340 GCA_013339685.2 Hyalomma asiaticum
AGCAACAGTGCGCCATTTATGTGTATACGTCTCCCATTTCCCGCTTATTACACTTTGCAAAAGCCCGCGCCAGACGCTTTACTCGTGTCGTCATCATCTGTAGGGTACTCCCGTATCCCCCTCTGCCCCGTTAAACCTCGGCTCCCTTTATACAAAGCTTTCTAAAGCTCAATAACCTCCCGCCACTAAATCTCACCTTCCTCCTCCCTGTATGCACGTGTTTTCTCGGACTGTATAAGTACCTGCTCTAAATGGAGAGGGGAGAGAGGGGGGGGGTCAGTGAAAGTGATTCGGGATCTCTCTAGATGTCGTCTCTATTCAGACGAGCTCTTACGCCGAAAAGCGGGAGAGCGATCGCCACTGGAATTCTTAGAATTCGGTCTGACGAGCCCGTTTCTCTCTCTCCCGGGACCCCGCCTACCAATCAAGTGCGCGCCTTTCTTCGCGTCGACGTTACGTCATCGCCCTCTCTTTTTTTCCCCCATTATTTGCGTTCGTCCCTCATATCTCGTTAAATTTTTCATTTCTGGCGTTTGCTATAGGTCGCTTCGTTTTTTGTCTTTCCTTTTTGATTCTGTAATGCTTGATCCCTTTAAGAATCTCCGCTTCGTACCGTTATGAGATTCATTACGCGTTTATCATCTACCAGTGCGTTATGTCACAGGCGACTAGATGCGCTAAACCAGATGTGTAGACGGGATATGCAAAGAAAGTGTGTGCGACGCTGCTGGTTGTGCGTTTGCTGCATTCGTATTAGCAGGGTGTTCATGTGTATATAACGAAAGGGAAGGGGTGAAGGACTCGTTTCTCGGTTAGAAAAAAACTTGACGAACCAACAAAACTGTTCTTGTGATATGCCGGATTGCTTCGCATACTTCTTCGCAATCGTGCATGTTGAACGTTCACCACACTCAGGATCCAAGGAGTAGCCGGCGCCTTATTTGTGTGCCAACATCTCCTAATATATCAATAATAATAAAAAAAAAAGCCTGGAAAGCTCAGCGGAAGTTTTTGTAGAGTCTTAGTTGCCGTATAGTAAACGTGGAGTGAGTAGAAAGGAATTAAGTGGACGAAAAAAACACGCCTGCCTCGGTGGGACCGAGCTCTCGACCTTGAGATTAACGCGTCGGATGTTCTATACCAGCTGAGCTACGAGGCGACGTGTTCTCCCGTCCACTTTATTGGCCTGGTCCTGCGTGAAAGAAAGAAAGAAGAAAAAAGAAAGGAAGAAAGAAAGAGGTTGGTATGCAGTAGTGGAATTCGAAGGAAAATGGGTTTAACCCAGATTTTTCTGAAAGGCCTCTGTCATTCGGCTATCTCTTTCGGATTTTAATACGCTACTTAGCCCGCCATAGGGGTCCAGTAGCTATGACACTCTGGCTGCTGATCGAAGGTCGCGGGATTCAAATCCCGGCGCGGCGGCTGCATTTCGATGGAGGCGAAATGTTGAGACCCGTGTGCTGTGCGAGTCAGTGCACGTTAAAGAACCGCAAGGTGGTCGAAATTTCCGGAGACCTCCACTACGGCCTCTCTCATAACATATCGTGGTTTTGAGACGCAAACACCAGAAATCTGTCAATCATTACTACGCAACTTGGCTTACTCTCCCTTCTCAATTTCCGGAACGCAGCGGCTGTATCTTTGTACTGGCATGCTGGCAACGCTGGGTAAGCACTGGCTAAAAATATGTGCACAGGTGTTGGCCAATTTGTCTAATTATGGCTCGATATCGCTACTGCTGCTTAATCCAGCAATCCCACTGCTTACGTTGGCTGAGTGCGTGGTGGGTAATGTTAGGTGCCCGCGTTGTATATAGCTGCAACATTGTCTTCATGGAATGGTTTCCATGGGTGCTGTAGTATATGCACAAAATTGACGCCAAGGCATTTGCGCTACCTGAATGTACCCCTTCCCCCCCCCCCCTTTCATACAAGCCCCATTTGTATGATGTATTGTTACCTACGCAGCTTCAATTGTATTACTGTTTTATCAGTGTTATCCTGCTTCTTCGTTTTGTTTTTGTTTTTCACCAACATTGCAAACGTCTCTTGATTATATCAACCGCGCGAACTAGTTAGTACCACCATCCGCTTTGAACCACGGACCCTAACAAATTTGAGGAGTCAGTGCTGGTAGCGACATCTGGCGACGATTTCCAACATTCTAGAGACCCTACCATGGGGAAGGAAGAGCCTGTGGGAACTCAGTCGTCCCTTTGGTATGAGTGACTGCTTGTTTACGCTGCCCTGCTTTAGACTTTTAGGCTATCTATGCATCTCCAACACCACTTAACCTGTCTGGTATTGTTAGGTCACCATACGTGTTGTCCGAGTGCTAGAGTTGGCTTGGTTACAAATTGGTTTTAGTGCGTGCACGGCATTTTGCATGCACAGTTGGTGCCTGATTATGCTCGCTACGCATGCTGTACTGATTGTTCTTACGCTGTCGCGAACGATAGCGCTATTAAATTCCACGCAGTCTATTTCTGCATGACTCACCTCGGTCCTCTATAGTTCTTGCTGTCAGTGGCGGCGTCTGTCGTCATCTAGACAGAAATAAAGCGCCTACATGTGTCTCCTCCGCCGCGTGAATGTTCAGAAGAAACTGTAGAGGGGCTTTAAAGCGTGTAGTTTTTATTGTAGTTGGGCTTCCTGCGCTTGCGCTGTCTTACAGCACTGCACAGAACTACGGTAGCGACATGTCGTCTGCTATGCGCCGTCGGGAAAGGGCGATTATACAGCACGGGCGGCGGCGCTCTCCGTGACCGGTGATGAAGGGTTCTGGCGGCGCGGTAGTTTCGTACTCCTCGGTTCCCCCCACCGTTGCTTCTTGTGATGCTGTTGATTGCCCGTCGCGCGAGAGGTAGCCCGCTCCGGCAGTGTAGCGCGGAAAGGAAGCCGGTGTAGTGCCTGCCTGCCGGTAGGGGCTGAGAGAGAGAGAGAGAGAGAGATTTTTTTTTCAGCCGGCCAGACGCTTTTCCGGGAACAACGAACGGTGCCGCCTCCTCCGTGGATGCCGCGAGATTGCGCCGCAGTGGCACGGAAAAGAGGGCGTGTTCGCGGCCGGACAACGACCGGACAGCGAAGCGGCGCCCGATCTGGGTGCTTTGTGCGTGCATGCGAGAGTAGACAGTGCCTGAAGGACGGACAGCTGTGTACGCCATACGATGAGCGGGGCGACTGAATGTAAACATGCATGGGCAGGCGATGGAGTGAGAGCGACGAATGAAACAATAATAATTGGACGGCATAATCCGAAGAATAAACGCAGTTCATTACAAACACACTGCTCCGATCTGCACGAAAGTACTGCCATTTCATACAACAGAACAGACAGACGTACGGACGGCGAAAATATCGTGAATGGGCGCCTCCCCCACCCCTCTATATTCACGTCGCGCTCTACGAATTTTCCACGTGGAACACGAGACATAACACACACGCCATACGCAACGCCGTGTCCATCTCCGTGTCCATCACCACCCGACCCGTTTCAGCACACTCCTTTCGCTCCTAGCGGTTTGTATTTGTATTCTATATGAACTCCTATAAGTGCAACAGGTTTCTAAAACTGCTGTAGGTTTCCATGAATTTTTCTGTTAGGCACGCGCAAACTTTCTGTGAGTTCTGTAAACATGCATAAATACAATCATCATCATCTTCTTCTTCCTCTTCTTCTTCTTCTAACTTCATCCCCGGATCCCTACACCACGGCGTCTCCCATCGTGGCTTCGGGACCCCAGAAATCGATCAACCAAATCAAATAATTCTCTATCAACGGTCTTCATTCTGTCCTATAGCTGCCTGTCCTGCACGATCTGGTTCCAATGTATTCCAATTGTTCCAATTGTAGCGACGGAACAGAAAGAGGGGGACCACGACTGTGGACAGCAGAGAGTGAGACACGGGGGCCGTTGCGGTGCTCTACGTATGGTGCTTGACTCGGACCCAAAGTGCGCGGTTTCAAACCCCGCCGCGGTGGTCGAATTTTCGATGGGGGCTTGATTGGCACTGATTTTGCCATTTTATGTTCAGTACTAGAAGACAAATTTAAGGTCAAAGTTTTATCTCTAAATTCAGCGCCGGAACATTGAGGACACGACGTCACAAACCCCATTCTTTTTTTTTCTCGTAATCTCGCCAGATTGGCTCAGTCCAATTGTCTGAAACACGCCATGTTAAGTCTGCGGGTTCCTTGGAACGCAATGCATATCTCTTTTACCCGCGAACAGTTATGTGGACTTTAGTAGACGCCGTTCAAGATTGTGACGTCACACTTATTAGTGCGCGTACCTGCGAGTGGGTGTCGCCAGTTTCTAGCTTACCAAGCTTCTTGTCCGCTTTAGAGTAGTGCCATTGGTAATGTGAAAAGGTGATTTACTGTTATTAACCTCCCTGCCTTTCCCTCTCTGCTGTTTCTTTCTTTCTTTCTTCCTATTACTAGAAAAATGGCTTCACTTGAATCCCTTTAAAGGGCAACTCCGGCGATTTTTCAGTGTCCACTGATCTCAATGAAATTTTCAAGATGTGTTCTCCTCGGCACTGTAATAATATATGCCAAACCAGGCGGTTGCAAGTCATTTAGTTTGCCTGGAAACGAGTTTTAAAATTTTTTAGCGGATTCCCCTGCGGGCCACCCTGTGTTTTTGACGTCATCACCTTCAACACTGCCTACCCGAGCCTGCGGGACATCAAAAACAAACGGCAGTACTTCAGCGTTCAAATCGTCGCTGTCAAGTTCAGAAAAGCTAGCATAACTCAATACATCATCGGATGGCTTCGCCACTGTCACTTTTCTCCATATTCTGATGGCGGGGAGGCTGTGACGTCATCGCATACGCTGCACGAAGCGTCTGCCCGTTTCGGTTTCGGTTTGAACGCGCCTTTCACTCGGTTATTTAAAATTATTGGTGCGTTTCTGAGCAAATTGAACCACCCTGGCTGCTACAGGACTATCAGTACTATTCGAATACATCGATATCAGAACATGGTGAAAAAACCGCCGGAGTTGCCCTTTAAGGGAGCTTACCGAAAAGGTGTTAGAAATTTCCGGTGTCCTAAATTTCCGGGTGGTCGAAGTTTCTCTCCGTTCTACCTCTTTAAGTCCCTCTCCCCTACCCCAACGGACGCCGAGCCGTGCTCCCGCCAAAGGCCGCATAAAATAGCGTCCTCTACGTAACCGAACACAATAATTATCATTGTTAAATAATAGGTATCAGATGGAGTGAGTACTATTTATATTGTTACGGTTGCAGAGAATTATTTACACCGTGTATTTACAGAAATGTCACAGGTACCGCGCAACCAGCAAAGCTGTTGTTGCTTCGTCGTCGTCTTAGTCGTCAACGTTCTCTTCTTTGCTTCTCCGCAACTCTGCAAATAACTTTTGCAACTCTGCAAAATAATTCTCTGCAACCGTAACAATATGTTCCTGTAAGTAATCCCGTACAGGTTTCTATACGAGCCCTACAAGCACCTACAGGTTCCTTTAAGCATTTAATGTTCCTGTAAGAGCTTCCAATCGGTCCTGTAAGTTCCTGTATAGGCTCCCATATAAGTCGTTCGGGCGGAGTCGACAACCTCCATGGCAATATAGCTCGCCCCTACTGTATACGTACAACGCACGACGTATTGAATCGGATTCCCCCGCGATTCGGCCAGCTGCTGACCACTCCGAGAGGTTCTTGACCGCCGTCCGGCATCGACCGACGCCTGCTGCTTTTGCACGCGGTGACCGCGGCTGCAGCCCGACTTGCTCGTTTCGCTGGACACCCATCTCGTACGGGTCGATGACCTTTTCAACTGTTGCGTCCTCCTCCAAATGCTCCCCCCCCCCTCTCCCCCCCCCTTTTTTTTGTTGCTTATTTTAAGCTTGTCGGAGTGTAGTGAGACAAGCTGGGCTATTTGGACACTCTTCTCGCATTTCTAGCACTCAGAGAAACTTTAGAAATGTTGAAAACTTAACGGTATTTATTCTAACGATTCGGCTGGACACCAGGCTTTCTCAAGGAAGAGAAAGGTCGGTCTCTAGTAATATTGTTAGAATAAACTTGTGTTTCGCTGTGGATTTTTCACTGACGTAAAATAGCTGTCTTCGCCTGCACTAAGAATTAAAAGTAGATGGTTCAACAAAGCTGTTTGTTTGTCGACGTTTCGGTCGGGTGCCGACCGAGAAGGGTCGTCTGTCTGTCTGTCTGTCTCGAGGTATGCTCTCCTATTTGCGCTACTGAGTAAGTATGTCTTAATTCGATAGTGAAATTTCTGATATTCTACTTTAGCAATTAAGGAATCCGTTTACACATGGTGTGCAACAGCGCTAACATAAAAACTGATTCGATAGACCTTTAAAGGGGTCCTGAACCACCCTCCGGGCTTGGTGAAAAAACATATTCCACGGCTTGCCTACGCTGCTACGAACATCTCAGCCAAATGCTGTAGTCATCCGCGAAGCGTAGCGTTCACAAGCGAAGCACAAAGTTTCCACTTCTTCAGGAGCCCTCAACTCAAAAAGCGGCTTCTCCTCACGCTCTTTGAATATGCTCTATTTCGTCATAGAGCATTTACAAGGAGCGTCGCTGCTATTGGCCGATGGCAGACACGCCCGCCTCGGCTGTGTGCGGGCCCTTCGCAGCGCGCCTTTTTAAAAACCGTAAGCGCGTGCGTGCCGTGCGCTCGCTTTTCCTTGCGTTGTGAGCACCTCTATAGGCAAAATAGTTGCTGGAAATATGTAAAAATATATTTGTTAATGCGCAAGCCTCATAGATGCCATTGGAAGGCGTCCGTAAACTACCTCGGCGTGGACGCGAACGGTGCGGTGCAAAAGTCACCATAAATATAGTTTTCCAAGAAGCCAACAAATGCATGCCTGCAGCCCGTAATACATCACAAATTAATCCCAAACTTTAATTCATCGGTGATTGTAGATGGGTTTATTCCCTATGGTACTCCAATGCGCCACCTTCTAGCACTCGTACTCAATAATATGGCTGGAGTCGAACCCAAAATGTTTCTTCTACAAGGTAGATTAAAGGACGAGGTCTGATTACGGTGTACTTGAGTGGATTAGAGCTCATTAAGGCGCATTAGGGTGGATTAAGACAGACGGAGATGCATTAAGGTGGACTATGGCATATTATAGAGCGGATTACGCTAGACTGATTAGGGTGAATTAAGGATTACAGCAGATTAGGGTTGACTAAGCTAAATTAGTTTCGAACGAAATCATTACATCTGTAATGTTTGGCTTAATTTGGCGTAACTTAATAATCTGAGCTTATTGAGACTTGACTTAGTCTTAACTTAATTAGCCAGGACCTAATTACCGTTACACTAATTAGACTCGGACTAATTAACTTATACCTAATGATACATTGTTTAATACGCTGGTATTCATTATTCATGATATAATTATGCTTGCGGTAATTAGTCATCTTAATTATACATGGCCTAATTAGTACAGGCCTAGTTACGCTGTTCTTTGACATATTATCTTAATTAGATATCGCTTGATGAATACTACCTGAAATAGGCCTGATTTTAGTCAGTGTTAGCCTAATTAGTCCTGAAATGTTTAGTCTCAACTTAATGAGGCTTGACCTTGAAGTCTTAGCATAATTTACCTTTGATTAATAAGTGCTAGCTTAGGTTTGGCTTTAACTAGTAATAACCTAGCTATGCATGACTTAATTAGTACTAATTAATTAAACAAGTTCTAATTAGAAGCTTGCTTACACTAGATTTGTTCATATCAGCTAAATTAGGCTTCGCAAAATTAGATTTACCTTAATTAGACATGGTTTATTAGTAGCGTGGCCTAATTAATTATAAATCATTAGTGTCCGCTTAATCAGGTGTGACTTGTCATAGCTCAATTCAGGTTGAATTAGTTCAGTTTGACTTAGTTGGATTAGTCCTGTCTGAACTAGGCCTCAATTAATTATTCCTAATTAGGCTCCCTTGAATAAGACTTAGCCTTACCTAACTAGTCCTAGGAATCTTAATTAGGCTCCATTGAATGAGACTTAGCCTTACCTAACTCGTCCTACGGAGCTTTGTCTTTACTACAGCGTGGTAGTGTTATGCTAGCATTACATAACTTAGCGGAGTTTTCTGCAGATTTGCCAGTTTCACCAATAGCTTAAACAGCTTCACTGTTAAAATTGAACTAGTGTATTCACACATTAGATTAATCCATCCATCTTACCGCATGTCAACGCACCTTATTCCACTTAACCTGTCGGCAAGGGACCGAGTTGTGAAGGTCTTCCTTCCGAGTCATAGTAGTCACGTTCGAGCCCGGCAGCATGATTATCCCGTCTACAATCACTAATCAACAATTAACTAACTTGGGGTTATGCAGGACAAGGTGGAGCAGCGTTGGTAGTTGCGCTGTTTGTCCTGACGCCGCGTTATGCGCAATATCGACGACACGCAGCGCACTGACAAAGTAAACGCTCACACCTGCGAGCCTAAACGTATGTGATGAACGAAAACAAAGCTTCGGAGGATCGAAAAAAAAAAGAACACGGTGATCGCGAGGGCACGCGACAGAGCCCAGGCGCGAAGCGAGCAGGCGGCCACAGGCGCGCTGCGAAGAAACAGCCCCCGGTAGTCGCGCCCTTTTCGTCAGCCACTGACACGTCGCTGAAGTCTGCTGACGTAAAGCGGTGGGCGGGGCACCTTCTTCGACGCCGCCCTAAGGAGCTCTGTACCCTCTATTCCGCAGAGTTGAAACAGGACCGGAAAGGGAAGTTTTCCGGTCGCAATATCTTCGCTCCTAACAAACCGTTTTGAAAAATTCTTTCGGCTGTGAATTTCTGAGAGGCATTCAATACACACCCAGCCGTTTTCAAAACCAAGCCCGAGCGGTGGTTCAGGACCCCTTTAATATCTTACTAGATAGAGCTCGCACTTGGAAAGCCACATATCACCAATGTGCATATTTTCGACATTCATGCTAGGTTTCTTTTTTTTGAAGAATTATTTATCGAATGATGTTGCTACTGAGGCAATTGCCCTTTTTGCAGTGTCCGTGAAAGCAATGATAAGCCTTTCAACCAACCCGCAATCAGGTGTGTACAGCTGTGTTATTTGTAGTAAACTATGGCTAAACATTCCTTAGAAACAACTTAATGAGCAAACAGACAAGAGAGAGAGAGAGAGAAGACTTTATTGATGAATCCGGAGATGTTAGCCTGGTTAATGGCCTGGCAAACAGACAATGAAGCCTGGGAAAGCATGGGGGAAGTTACTTGTGGTATTATAATTGTGGAGAAAGTAGAAAGGAATTAAAGTGGACGAAAAGACAAACCTGCCTTCGGTGGGAACCGAACCGGAAACCGAACAGGCTTCTTTGTCTGTTCGCTCATTAAGTTGTTTCTTGCAAATAAAGAACGAGCCCTTGACCCATTTTCTTTCGTTACACATTCCTTTAGTATCTCAGAGCAGAAGAAACAGATGTACTGTCTGGAACGCTTTCTGCGAAAGAGCATATTAAAAATAGCAACGATCCGAAGGAAAGACAAAAAAATTAACACCATCTTCCCAAAGGGAACCCTGATGGGATGCGAAGTAGCAGCGTTGCGCACGGGTGGCGTCACGGGTTGAACGGCGCTAACGCGGGTGCTTCGCATCCCATCAAGGTTCCCTTTGGGAAGATGGTGTTAATTTTTTGTCGGTCGCGGTAGCGGAGCGAGCGGCGGTAGCGGCAGGTGTTGCGGGCGAACGGACGAGGATGTAGCTGCGGCGAGCGCGCGGCAGGCGAGGGAGAGAGTGACGTCAGCGCGCACTGCGAGGACAGCGTGACATCAACGCGCAGCTGCGGCGTGACCTACTTGGCACCGCTCCAACACCTGCGGCGAGGGGAGCCCGTTGCGGCGCGTTCGTACGGACGCACGGAGGGACAGCGTTACACAGGATAGTCAAAGAGATGCTTCGCATCTAAAAAATGCTGAAGGGAAATACGGCCATATTTAACACCCTTCGTTCCCCCTACTCCTCCCTTCCCCCCCCCTTTTTTTTTTCTCCCATAGGAACCTTACTACAGGAGGAAATGACCAGATGCCTCATGTATGGTTGGGTATGCTTACTGAGAAAAGGACAGTATACGAAACGAAATACTACGAAACCAAAAAAAAAAAGACAAATGAGCGAAGATTACTACACCCTTTAACCGGAACGAAGCACGCGCAAGCTTCAATTTTCTCCATACCGGCCGGCTATCAACTTTTTGTTTATCATTTATATCAGCTAGTCTGTACACGCAAGACCGTCTCGCACCTCCTAAGCCTTTTTTCTCGGAAAAGTTCGCTGTTCTGACTTAACATTGCGCGTCGGCCGGTCGGCCATGACCCCTCGCAGACGCGGTCTTAAACGAAAATGATCCGAAGCTTTCCACTGGGACCGCGCTTCCAAGTTCGCACCTTCCTCCTTCCCCTTTCCCTTCTTTTTCTTTCTTGTATTCTCAACGTTATTGCCCCCCCCCCCCCCCTTCCCACCCTCTTTCTTTTATGCGCGACACGGCGCGTCCATAAAGTACATTTTCTCGCTTTCGTTTGGCCGAGTCGTTAGGCCTAACCCACGGAGGAAGAGTGTGGGCTATCCTTTTGTTGCGTTTTCTATATACGCCATATTTCCTTTCTTGCCTTCGACGTCATCCGCTGCGGACATGCGCGGACACGCATAACCCCGGTCTTTTTCTTCGTCTGCCGGCTTTTCTCCAACCGCGTCGTCTGCTTCTGTTTCCTAACCGGCCTTTTTTCTTTTTGTTCCGGCGTCGTCTGCTGTACGGGCGTAACAGATGAACCGTATGTCCTTTTTCTTCCATCGTTTCTCGGCGTTCATTTTTCTGGCTTCCTCAACGGATCCCATCTTTCTGGTTCCTTTCGCGTTATATATATATATTTTCCCTTTGTTTCTTCTATCATGGAGACGGAGTTTGTTCTGCGGCTAAGCTTTATGTGGACAGGGTTATACGTCGGCCGGCCATGTTCGTTTTGTTATGTTTTTCCGTTCCTTCCTGCCGCCGGCTTAACTCGTCGTCTGTCTGCGGCTAGCAGACGGCGTCGCTCCCCCGAAATCCATTAGGCGAGCTGGGGTTGTTCTTTAGTTGGAAAGAAAGGGCGTTTTCGTAACTGGACAGTGGTCTTTCTGACGGCGTGGCGCCGGGGATAGTCCCTAGGGTTGATAACAGGGGAGCTACCAACCGCTTGAAGAGGACCAGGTCTGCGTTGTGTCTGAAGTCCTTTAGTACACGCACACACACACATCCGCTGGGACATAGTCTATTGCTTTGATAACAGAGGTAGTTGCACTCGAAGAAAACGTTATTGCCCAAGCCTAAATTACTTCGAGGGCGATAACCCGTTGCGATGCTGCGAAACCTTATTTATCCCGTACACGTGTGCGCATTCCATTTAACAGGGCATACCAGAAGGTCCGATACTCGCAGAGTAAAAAATTCCCTGCATGGTCGCTGAAGTACTGCGCTAATACGCATGGTAGCTCGACTGTCGGCCACGCTGGCCTGTACAACACCATTTGAGTGCCGTTATGACACGTTAACAAAGCAAAGGAAAATTCAAAAAAAAAAAAAAAACACTTATTCGTCGCAAGGTGATCGGCAAGGTGGAAGTGGATTTTTTCTGGAACAGACTTGATACATCTTGGACAGGGCATGGGATGCTTACACACGTACTAGCTATGGTCGCCAAATGATGAGCTACTTACTGCCACTAACATTAAACAGTTTCTTACAATAAACCATTTATACTGTTCCTTTCTTTAAATGTTTTTCTACGTGTTAATAAAATGCAAATCGGCATGACCCTGAAGTGCATGTTTTTTATATTGTATAACGACTCATGATCTCATGCTGCTCTTGCTATGTTGTCAAATGGTGCGAAAGCCTTCGTCAAGCCTTAATGGCTTTTTGCTTTCGCCCCACAACATCACGTGTTGTGACGTTTGTAATGTCTCCTGTGATGTCGAAATAAACTGAATTGAAATAAGACAATTGACAACCGTTGGTCATTAAAGGTAACGGAGTGGACCCCTACCGACGGCAGGCGTGGCAGGGGGCAAGTGTGGCGTGCTGAAAGTTAGGTGGGCAGATGGAACGAAGAAATTTGCAGGAATAAAGGGGTCACAGCCTTAGCACAGGACTGGATTGATTGTCTAGGTTGGCTAGAACTCTAGCCATCATAAGTTGGCGTAGACAGGTTGATGAAGATCATGATGATGATGATATTGATGATGATGAATTTTAACGCAGCACGTGCGTGTCTTCTGATCTCTCCAAGCGACGGTGATGTTTCGGCTGCAATATCCCATCATTCTTCCCCCCTCCCCCTTTTTATTCTTTTTTTTCCCGACTCTTGCGCTTCCCTTCTGATCCGGGACGCATTTCCCCGAACTGCCATCTACCCACCCACCCACGCCGAACTGTGTAGCATCGCAGTGTGTCGCCTGCCGCGCTCGTCACGCGCCGGGGTCAGAACCTCGAGGTCGTTACGGTTAGACGTTGCGCAACGCGTGTCACGTGACTCCCCCGTCCCCGTGAACTCTTGCACAGGTGGCGTGGCTGTCGCTCCGTTCCGGGAACTGCGTGTACATCGTCTTTTTCACTGTTGCCCGTTGTGTGGCTACTGTTACGCGTTCGCATATGGGGGAAAGACCCGGAGAACAGCTGGCGAAGCCTTTTACTACGCATGATATTGGCGCGTGCCTGTTCATTGTACGGAGCAGCCTAGCTGTATTGAATTACCCAAACCTGATGAACGGTCTATAGCTGGCACTGTTGTTTCTAAGTTACTGACAGGAACTCATACCCATGAAAGAGAAATTCTCCGTAGAATAAGGATGGGCTGGAGCGCATTCGGAAGGCGCATTACGAAATCATGACCGGAAACTTACCGCTCTCACTAAAGCGAAAAGTATTCAATCACTGCATTTCTCCCAGTAGTAACGTATACGGTGCAGAAACGTGGAGGATAACGAAAAAACTAGAGATGAAACTAAGGATCACGCAACGTGCAATGGAAAGAAAAATGGTAGGGGTAACGCTAAGAGATAAAAAACGAGCGGGATGGGTCAGAGAACAGACAGGAGTAGCCGATATTATCTTATCAATTAAAAGAAAAGTGAACCAGGGCAGGATATGTCATGAGGAGGAAAGATAACAAATGGACAGTAAGAGCGACGGAATGGATACCAAGAGAGGCAAAACGCAACAGAGGCAGGCAAAACGTTAGACGGAGCGATGAAATTAAAAAGTTTGCGGGCATAAAATGGAACCAACTCGTTCAGGATAGGGTGGATTGGAAATCGTTGGGAGAGGCCTTCGTCCTGCAGTGGACCTAAACAGGCTGCTGCTGATCATGATGATGATTCTTTCTCTACTATACTACTACTCTCTCTCTCTCTCTCTCTCTCTGTGTGTGTGTGTGTGTGTGTGTGTGTGTGTGTGTGTGTGTGTGTGTGTGCGTGAGCGTGCGTGCGCATGCATGCGTTATTACAGCGGGACAGATATGAGCAGCATGTCGCTTCCTTGGATCCCTGTACAGAGAACTCGAAATGTCGTTAGTATCGTGAGCCAAAGAATGTAAAAAAGAAATAAAACTGTCTAAGGTAACGTCTGTGGAGGATGGTGGTCATCAATCATGTTGCCAACCCGCGGGGGCCACACCATATGGAGAGTGGCTCGACAGCCCTGCAACCTGGCAGCATAACGCCGTACTCTTTTATTATTATTCTTTCACTGTGTATGCATTGCAAGTCGTACGCCGCAGCATCCACGCAGTCATTTTTCGCCTTCTCCCAGCTTCTACTTCGCTAAAGTTTCTCACAGACCTCGTCATGATGTAGGAAGAAATAAAAACAAAGCTGGACTTAGTGAAAACAATATTGGAGGACTCTTGTAAACTTTCTCTTTCTCTCTGCCATAACAAGTTGTGTTGCAATCGTATGAGTACAACGCATGCATATGGTTCCCGTAAATGCACGTTCTGTAAGTGTGGGTGTACAGCCCAGTGGTTATGACGCTAGCCTTTGGATCGTGGGCACCCGGGTTGGAATCCCGCTTCGCCAAGAAATTTTGTCTTACTTGTTTCTTTACGCTCTAAAGTGCGACTGGTGGCGGTGGTGTCTGCTACTACGAGATCAAGTTCCACTATAAACAGCTAATCTGTAAAAAAAAAAAAAAGAGAGATCTTAAACCTGCAGATCCCGCACAGTGTGGGAATCGGTGTCATATGCGAAGCAGTCAGCAAGGAAATTTCCTATGGGAGATCGTGTCGGCATTCAGCGAATTGTTACGAATAGGATGAACATATTTGTGCGAAGTGCACGAGTGGGTGCATGCTTGACGTCGTGCTGCTAACCAGGAAACTCGACAGCACCGTGGCGACTGAATTGCAGCTCATATGCTACGGCGTAAAGTTGTCACAATTGGCTTTCCTGTAGGCGTTTGTGTGCTGTGACAAAGAGTGCTTAACAGGAGTAAAGTCTTGCGGTGAAGTAGTCTTTGTACGAAACGCGTTACAAGTAACGGATTGCGCGTAATGATGCATGTGTACATTACTTTAATTTTTTTAACGCTTCAGCTACTTCCTTTAACGCGTAACGAACCTGTTGCGCAAATACTTTACTTCTTGCAAGCGATTACAATATTGCAATGTTACCTGCACGTGCGTGCCTCAAGGTGATTCCGGGTAAAATTTTGAGGGGTCCTGCGAAACTTGAACTGAGTCCGAAAACGGTGCCCGATCAGTCGTGAAGGTCCCTGGGAACGTGTCAGCCAAGTATTATTGCACTGCGCGCACCAGGAAATTCGCCGTTCGACTTCGCGCACAGCTTGAAAGCGACCGATCTCTCCTTTCGACAAATGACGTGACTGGGCGCACCGACTACGTCGCTTGAGGCACAAATAGCAGTAGCTGATTACACGATTGCGGAAAGAGCAATTACGACGCTTTATTTGTTTGCTTCGAATTAAAAAGAAATTAAGTTTGCGCATCTCTCTTAAGGAGGAACGAAAAGTGCCCAGCGACGTATAGCCGGTGGCCCCAGTGACGTCATTTGTTGAAGGGAGAGCGGGCGCTTTGCAACTGTGTTTGAAATCGTATTACTAATTCTGTGGCGTGTAAAATGCAATAATGTTTGGCTGACACGTTCACAGCAGCGTCTACGGCTGATAGGTGCCGTTTCCTTGCTACGCTCAAAAAGCGTTGCAGGACCCCTCGTGAGTAACTTCAAGGTAGTTTGATTACTTTTCAAAAGTATACATTAATGTAATCTTTTTACTTCCGGCACAGCTGTAAGTTGTAGCGTAATTCAATCACGTTGTAGAGGCACTACTGTCACCCCTGCACGGACACTTATGCAGCCACATACGTGTAGACGTGGCCTTAAACAGTCGAACATTATTTACAACAGGCGCCAGTTCTCCTTTCAGTACAAATGCCGACGACCACGCTAAACACTCAAGCTTGTCGTTGCCCACAAAAAACAATAAAAATTAAATAGGACGGTAATTATTGCGAGCAACGCCGAGCGGAAGTCTGTTTCCGGGCAAAACGGGCAGAAACACAAGTCGGCCTAGACAGGGAGGGTGGTGTTACTGTAGGGGTACAGTATATGGCCAGGGGAGGGAGGCACATTTGCTCGCCGAGAACGCGAATTTTGCCCGGAAAACGACGTTAACGGCTTGTCTTGCAGCAGGGGCAGATTGTTCGTTCCGCATCGCGTGGTTTTGCTCCCCTTTTATCCGTTTCCGGTGGCGGCAGAGCAACGCGCATGTGCTCTCACTCCTCGAGAGATGCCAGCGGAACCGGAACAACGGTGCTTTGGGATATGGAAAGGAGGGGGAGGGGGAGAAAAAAAAGAGAGAGAGAGAGAGAGAGGGGGGGGGGGGGGGGGGGAGTCGCGCGATGACTGATGTGCATGAAAGGTCCAGAGCCGGGAGTTTCAACGATCAGCTGCCGATATTGACGTTGACGAGATTCTTATAGGAACGGATTGTCGAGCTAGTTTGTTTTGCATAACCAAGTGAAAGCATGCGCAAAAAAAAAAAAAAACAGCAAAGCCACATTACACTTTTTCCTGGGCTAGTTGGTATGCATTTATGTTAATTTTAAGGCGCCAAACGATACGAACCCTGTGTGCCCTGTGTACTGTGTTCCCTCTTGTGCTTCGTGTGCTTTGGCGCCTTAAAGTTAACATACTTTTCTTGCGTTAGTTACCCCTCCCTCTTTCTCTCTCCCGTCCATAGCAAGTTGAGTTGCAATCGCCGGTACAACACAATCATATGGTTCGCTGAAATGCCTGTTCTGCGCGCATGGATGGGCAGCCTAAAAGAAGACAGCATCGCAAAAGTCTATGAAACAATGATCAATAGTTTTGTGTTTTTTGCGCAATCTGGCATTTGGTGTCCCAGGGAACAAAGAATCATTTAGTTTTTATTTTTTCGGCCAGCTCTTCACAGGGAGAGCACTAGATCGTGTGCGGTCTTAAGAAGGAAGTGTTTGTTTCCGGAAACAGACATCTTTTTCACGCGTGTTAAAACATCTTTTGGCATGTTCTGCGGCGCACATTGAAAAAGGGCTTTAATATTACCCCTATAAGCATGAATACCTTCACATCACAGACGATAAAACCTTACGGTATGATCTAATCTTTCTCATTGGCCTGCATAGTCTCTGGGGAGCAAGAATCATAGATCGATGTAATCATATGATAAACCAAATAATGATAGATCCGCATGCCGAACCACCGCGAAAAAAAAAACAAAAAGAACAGGGTATATCTTTCAAGAAGAAATACTTCTAGTTCGGAGCATATACGCGCGCTCTCGTGACAGTCTTGACTGGGTTGCATCTTTGATATGTGTTGAGTTGCCCGATTACTAATTTACGTAATGCTTGTGTGCATGTTTTTTTTTCCTTCCCTGTAAAGAAAGAAAAAGAAGGGGGGGGGGGAGGGGGGGAGTCTGCGTGGTAGTGTTCCCATGCTCGCCTTCGGACCGTGGGTACCAGAGTTTGAATTTTGCCTCGCCAAGAAATATTATTTTGTTTATTTTTTAAAAAATTGATCGTGCTCTCTCTGTGTCCCTCTATCTGCACCTCCTCTCCTCAATTCTTACTCTCTCCACTTTGCTCTCTCGACGCTGCGAACGTCAACGTGAGCAACCTAGTGAGGTTTTAACAGCTCGACCTATAAAAAGAAGCAACAACAACAACAACAACAACAAAAAACCGCACAAGATGGAACACTGGACAGCTGTCAGCAGCCTCCAAGAATAACCGAGCTAAAACAAGTAAATGTAAGTAAAGCACATGGGGAAGCCCCTCCGTCCACCGCTGTCGCGCCGGGGGTTGAGGGGGGGAAGGGGGGTGTAGTCCTGTGGCGAGCATTTGTTCATCTCGTCTGTTGCGCAACGTGGCGGGGGCGAAGCAGACGACAACGACCGGCGAAGTAGTAGACGACTCTCTCGGTTTGTGGAAGATGGCGAGGAAGCTTGGGGGGGTTTCTGGGTAAAAAAAGAAAGGAAGCGTACAATTAAATAAAGGGACGCAGCTCGCGTGATGGCCGAGTTCAGTGTCCGCTCGGCCTTGAACTCTTCGCGGTGTCCACGTGCGCCAGGCGCATACCGGACGATTTACTTCGTTTTTTTTTATTATTTATTTTTACCTGCCTTTCTACGTAGCTGTAACGAAAATCCGTACACACGGGTGTCGCACGCACGCCAGTCTACAGATCGCACGGATGGCGTCCACATGCGAGACTCGCCGTTCTTCTGTTACACCGCTTGTGCGCCACAGCGGTATTCGTCTTCATATTTTTTTTTTTTTTCGTCTGTGTGTCGTGACATTCGTCTGCTTGTAGGGATACCCGTCTGTTCTTGTTCGTCTGCTTCGTGCGGAGCAGACGCCCACGCCGCTTCCTCGGCCCCCTTGACGACTGTTGATGCACCTACGTTAATTTTATGTGTACTTTTCTTTTTCCGTATGTGGTTGCGTGTGCCTTGTGAGCCTTCAGCGTCGAAGAACTGGTACGTTGAAAGAGAAATGCCACCGGCTGTGGAAGTGCAGGGTTTGGAGGGTTGGACGGGAGGGGGTGGGGTCTAAGCGTGGGGCGGTGTTGGGCATCTTTCTGCGTAACGCATAACAGCGACCGCATCGTCCCAACGGATGAGACACAGGAGGGGAGACAGCTGGGATTCGGTATATGTGCGTGCTTCGACGACACGGCTTCTCGGAACGAGAAAGCGGTTCTGGGCTCGCGTGCGATTGGTTCCTCGTGTTTGTTTGTTCTTTAATTTATTTGTCACTTACTAGCATTTCGTTTCTCCCGTATCCTTGTTTTAATTTTTACTCTATTTTTGCTTCTCCTGCATCGTAGCGATTGGCAGCTGCCATCTTTTCTTTCCTCTTTTTTTTTTTTTGTTGCTGCTTGCGTTCCTATCTGTACGTCCGAATCGCCAACATAGCGACGGATGCCGATGACCCCTAGAGATCAACCTTCGTTCTTCCATTGACACTTAAGAAGCTGGAGGAGCTGACTGGCTTGCGACGTCACGCATAACGTGCGTTCATACAACTACAGCGAAAGTTCAAAGCTCCGCGCTTACGGCAGAAGAATCATTATGGCGACACTTCGAAACCGCGGTTTCGGATCATGCGTGAGGTTACGTGTCACGTGCTTGCGAGGTCTCTCTCCGAGCAGAGCAACGTGACGCTTGGGAGTTTAACGTGCTGTCCCTTTCCCATTTGCCCTTTGGCGACGTTAGGGGTCGGTGACCTCGACCGCAATCTCCATCTCCGCTGTCTCTCGTCGACTGTGGTTCCTCCTGGCCGGTTCGCGTGAGCAGTGCCTGCCTTCCACGGTGTCCGTGTGTAAATGACCTCTGTGTGGCTTACGTGGAATCGGTGGTCCTTGTGGACGGGAAGTCCCGGGAAGAGAGAGCCGCAGGAGGCAGTATACTCTGTACTATTCACAGCTGTACGCGCCAGGCGGTCTTTGTTTTGGAAGAAGGGAAAAGTTCGGTGTAGCTTGCGCTAGTGGCGCAAGGCCAGCAAAGCAGCTAAGCTGATGGGCAGTTGGCTGGTCCGGGTCTCCATCATCACTTCATCGTGATCATCTTGTTTTACTACCACTTACCCATCTTCATCTTACTCTTGGGGTCACGTGTCGTGACGTCATGGTACGCGACGTAGCGTGATGTCGAGGCCATACAAGATTATGCTTGTAGACGTAGCGTCGCTTGGTTGCCAGGCAAGGTCATTTCGAGGTCATATTTCGTGACACTACAGAAAACGACAAGCTTAAACATGTCGCTGTTAAAACGTCTTGGAGGGTGCTTCTCGTGGCAACCTGGATGACTAGCAGTCACGAAATAAATGAAGGGCGGAATCAATGGAAATAGGCCCCGGTCACGTGATTGACATAACGTAATGTGGTCAAGTGCCACTAAATTTCACCGCGACCAAACAACGTCGAGCGATCCGGCATATCACGCGAGTCTAATCCTACCCAAGTGCTCTGGCGCGCAAAGCGTCCAAGCGTCCAAGGGCGTTGGCTCTCCTATAGGCTAGCGGAATTACGTGACGTCTTCCCCTAGTTTTTACCTTTAAAGAGGGGGTGGCGGCGAAGGAGCCCCCCCCCCCCCCTCCCACCCACGCCCTATAACGCTGTGCAGTGTGAAGGTATATGTGGCAGTTTGTGCGTGACCGTTGTTGGAAGGGCATCACCCTCGAAACTCCGGACGGTCGACGATGACTGCTCGCTTTGCTGACTGTCGGACAACGCGTCAACATGATGCAGAGGTTTCAAACGGGTAACTGTGTCCCATGGACAGGGAAAAGTACAATTTCTGTGGTCCCGTCGCCCAGCTTTTCTTCAGACGAGCGATGTCATGGAAGCTACGAGACAGGTTATAGAGTACAGTATAGTTAGAGAGGCGATTCTCGAACTCGGGAACAAGTTGTTTCCGCGACGGTTTAGCTGCCATTTCGATGTATACGTGCGCTGTAAATAGAGCGCACAATAGGCACTGCATGAGCGAGGAAGTTTAGCTAAAGTATAATTTAAAAATAGTGTTCTTTTCCAAAATAGTAGCAGGCGATATCATTACTTTCGGCCAGCTGTAATTTGTAATGTAGTATCGCTACATTTCAGAAAATTCGACAAAATGTAATTAGTAGGTAATTTAATTACTTTTTAGAAATAATTCTGCATTCTATGGTCTGATCCTTCTTAATTCCTTTTTTTTTCGGCGCAATACCGTTTTCCGGCCGACAAACCGTAAGCGCACAGTGATTATTTAGACTTTCCGATGATACGCATTATTTTCCAGCTCTCGTGATCTGCTTTAGAGCCCGCTTCAGATAAGTACGATTATATATATATATATATATATATATATATATATGTTGGAGGGGGGGGGAGTTGGTGCACGTTATATATCCCCGGTTCCTTGGATATCGCATCAGCGAGGTTCTACTATGCCACCATTACATATATATAGTAATAGCTCGAACGCAAGCATGCGCGACATCAACACCAGCCACTCGCAAGCTTTCTCCTTCAGCCCTGCCTTTTCTTCGACGACCTTCCTTCGGACGAACGCAGGAAGCGAAAAAAAAACCGCCACCGCATCTCCTCTCCGCTCTGCTCGTTAATTGGAACTGTGTCAGTTCAGTGAATGCGACCGGTCGCATCGAAGGTGCCCCGTTTCTCACGTGTTGGGCGTCACGCGAAGGAAATCTGAGAGGGGGGCAGGTGGTGCCGAGAGAGTCCAGCCCGATGCCTCTTCTCTTAATTGCCGTGAGTGTCATTCAACCTATGAAGAGGGCTGTCGTCCCGAACGGGTCATTATACTGCGGGTTTAGAGCCACGTTTAGGTCAGGAAACTATACACCGCCTGTTGAAACCGGTAGCGTCTATATTTTTCCAGGTGGTTTCCTACTGCCGCCGTGTGAGGGGCTTAGGCCATACAACGTTTTGTCCTGAAAGGCCCCCCCAGAATTTCGCTGGAAAATAAGAACGTATGTTTTTATTTTTTGACGTCCTGAATATGAATAATGAGGCATGTCGTAGCGGAGTGTTCCAGAAAGCCGACCGCATGGTGTCTTAACGTGCGCTGACATCTTGCAGCTGTGTGCGGTTCGCTCGCATTTCGCCTTCATCGAAATTGGACTATACTGCGGCCGAGATCGAATTCCGTGCGTGTGGGTCAGCAGGCGCGTACTGCACCAGCTGTATCACTGCGGCGGTCCTTAACATGCACTTCAACGCCGAAGTAACCACAAACATAACCGTGACCACGAAATTTTCGTCATTCACCC
>JABSTT010004748.1:0-20738 GCA_013339685.2 Hyalomma asiaticum
TTGCTTACCAGGTTGCACAGGACGCGATAAGTAATGCCGTCCGGTCCTGGCGCTGAAGGACGCCTGCACACAGCCAGTGCAGCTTCAAGTTCTTCCTTGGAAAATGGACATTCCATGCGAAGATCACGTGAGGAGAGAGGGTGGTCGGGCGACCCCACCAACGCTCCATCAGGATTTGGCTCACCAGCAATCCTTCTACTGAAAGACTCGGCGAGTTCAATCTCACTGCACTTAAGATGAAGTGCCAGAGATTTAAACGTGTGGTGCTGACCGGGTGTTGTACGAAGGCCACGAACAGTTCTCCACACGAGCGCCAAAGGCTTTAGTGGATCCAGAGACTCGCAAAAGGACACCCATCACCGCGAATCCAGCTTGTTCATTTGACGTGTATTTTCTTTTATTTGTGTCAAAGCCAGTCTCAAGTTCCGGATAGACTTCGAGCGTCTATACCTTCTTTCCGCACGACGGCGAATTGCACGAAGCTTTTCGAGTTCGATGCCGACGTCCGTGCGCACAGAACTCTTCCAGATTGATTGCGTGGTGGATTCCATGCCGCCCTTTATCGCTTCCTCTATGTTGTTCGATGAACAGGCGCGACAAGAATCTGCCATGATCGCTTTGTATTTAGACCAATCAGTGCTCACAACAACTCTGCAGGATTAAGATCCCGTGGAACCTTCAATCCTCAGATAAATTGGGATTTGGTCACTGCCTCGCCCTTCCAAGTCCCAAAACCAATGTACTTTTCTCGTAAATGAACGTGATATGAAAGTAAGGTCCAGGCAGCTACAGTACGCTGTTCCACGCGAATAAGTGGGGCTTCCGTCATTCGAGAGGCAGAGTTGACAGTCAGAGGCAAAAGAAACCAATTTGCCACCTCTGGAGTTGACGTTCCAACTTCCCGATCGGTAATGATGAGCGTAAAACTCGCCTGTGATCACCCAAGGCTGTAGAGCCGATGTCAAAATTCTCCGTAAGAGCTCGCAATCTTGCCGGCTTGTAGGGAGTAAATAGGCTCCTAGAAGTGTGAAGCTTACGTTGTCCTTCTTCACGGTCAGGCAAACATATTGGTTTCCTTCGTCAGGTGGCACTAGATGATGCACGTAAGTCAAGTCACACCGTATAAATACAATGATTTTGCCGCACTCCTCCGTGGGTAGAGGACATAAAGCACTCATACCCAGGAATCCTGATGGGAGCTGATAGGTTGGGTTAACAGATCAGAATAATAGTTCACTGGTTCATGATGTAAACTCCCTAAAATCCGACATGCGCGACTTAAGCCCTCTGGCGTTCTACTGGAAAACAGACCGAGGCGTAGGCGGCTGGATAGATAGAAAGATACATACGGTCAAAGTCGCTCAATTTCGGAAGAAATGCTTCGCATTTAAAAACACGGGTTGAATCCTTGCCTCGGCGGTCTATTCACTTGGTGATTTTCGGTGGTTTTAGTTCGTTGGGCTCATAAAAGATTCCACAGAGGTCATAAAGGATGTGCGCAATGTCACCGAGCTGGAACTGCGGCATGATATGCCTATCTTAGCGATAAGGAAGCCTTCAAGTATTTCACGAGCTGTTTTATCGCGGCTTCTTCCCAAAATAGTGGCACTCTTTCTAATGAAAGCCCAAATTCGACCAGTTTTTGTATCTAATGATTTGTAATGTTCCCGAAACCAATTTTCGCTTTAATGTTCCGCTTTACAGCGAAAGTTGCCCAGTTCTCTGCACTGTGCTCTCGTCGCATCCTCTCGAAGCTATACGAAGGCGACTTATAGTGCTTTTTTACCTCGCCCCTTTCCCTTCACAAGAGGCGAAGTGAAGCGCCTCAGCTTCACTTCGCCTCTCCTGGACAGCGGCGCCGTTCCAGGCAGGTTCCGAAGTCACAGCCGGACTAGAGACACGCCTGCACTCTATTGGAGACGCGCGCGCTTCCTTGTGCGTGTCTCCCTTCCGGATGCGCCAAAGTGCTTGTGCTTCACTCTGATTCTCCTGGACGGTGTCACCGTTCCATGGACGTTCCAAGAGGCGCCTCGATGCGCGCGCAGGCAGGCGCGCGAGCGCATTAGCAATGGTGTGAACGGGTCAATGTGACTCAAGCTAACATGATTCATGCTTGTCTCTTGCGGCATTTACTATGGACTGTGCACAGTTACTACGTAAAAGGCTTCAATTACAGCAAGGGGTGGGTCATAGATGCTGTGGAAGCGATTCGTGAACGTGGGTTCATCAACGTCAAATGGTGCCGTATCAGAGAAACAGCTATAGAAATGCGCAAGTTAACCCCGATGTAGCATAAACATTGAACTGCTCATGTAAATACACACTTCCCTTTCGCGTTATACCGATTCCTCTGACAAAGGTATCAGCCACATGTTTTTCAACATTGCTCATGTGCAATGGTACACAAATTGCTTTAAACGCAGTTAGGAAAATGTTCTCGCTCAGAAGTTATGCCCCGAGATGATGCCTATACCTTACGTACGGATGCTTACATTTAGTAATATGAGATAATTTGGAGGATAACAATGGGGTGGAGTGCATTCGGCAAGCATTATCAGATAATGGATGACATCTTACCATTGCCTCTGAACAGGAAAGTGTATAACAGCTGCGTCTTACCGGCACTCACTTACACGGTAGTAACTTGGGGACTAGGAGAGTTCAGGTTAAATTGAGGACGACGCAGCGAGCAATGGAACGGAAAATGGTAGGTGTAACATCAGGGGACAAAAACAGGGCGGAGTGGGTTAGGGAACGAATGCATGTTAGAGATATATTAATAGAAATTAAGAAGGAGAAATGGGCGTGGGCGGACCTTGTAATGCGAAGACAAGACAACCGTTGGTCATTAAGAGTAACAAAGTGGATTCCTAGACAAGGCAAGCGTGGCAGGGGTCGGTGGAAACTTAGGTGGACTACGAGATCAGGAAGTTTGCGGGACTAAATTGGATACAGTTAGCACATGACAGGATACTTGGAGATCTATGGGAGAGCCCTTTGCCCTGCAGTGGACGTAGACAGGCTGATGATGTACGATGCATGATAACGGAATAAGCGCCGCGTGTTAGACCCATCTGAAGAAAGAGTGAGCGCTTTGTTAGTAAGTTGTGCGCTAGTGTTTAGGAGTCGGTAAAAGCGAAGATGTGTCTTGTAAACAAGTGTAATGAGTAACCTCGCTTTTGTGAGTGCTCAATAGGTGTTTCAATGAAACGATATTGACACGTGCGGTTGTTTTCGTGAACAACGTTATCACCTTCCTGTGAATCGCGTGCTTGCTTTGAATGTTTGCGGCGAGTGCAGTTATCATTTTCAGTTATGCCAACGCAAGCCGCGTTTATCGTGCATGTCACAACGGGAACCGTGTCGACAATTCCTGAAACTTTGCATGCTGACACGCACACTTGAGTAACTTCTGGAATTCCAGAGATAATGCGAGAACGCGTTAAGCCATGTGTATAAAAGCCGGCGCACTGCGCCGCTTGTCAGTCTTTCCGTCGACCGACGACTATCCACGACGCTATTGCTGTGCATTGTCATTGGTTTTGTTTTGCTGGGCACAAGTTCGCCCAATGAACAGTTCGCCTGACATTCCTTGAGTCCTGCTTGCTTCGTCTCGAGTGCTGCGTGTGTCTCGACCACGTGACATCTGGTGGAGGTGCTTCTCGGTCCATGTACCGTACGCCCCCGTCCAGCCATGAGCCAAGCCCAAGCCGCCAAGTGCACGACTCCAACCCGGTCCTTCGAGCTAGCCGCAGACAACAAGGACTCCCGCCAGAATACCTGCCGCTCCCCGACGAGGACAAGAAGACAAGGGCTGCAACGACACCAGCACCCACAATGAGGGAAGCAAGATCTCCGGCAACCGTGGTCGTACACCAGCCCAAAGAGCCACCTACCTTCCGCGGATCGTCATACGAGCACCCGGAAAGCTGGCTGGACGTCTACGACCGCGTCGCAGCCCTTAACAAGTGGGACTCCGACGATAAGCTGCGCAATGTATATTTCTATTCGGAGGACGCCGCAAGGGCTTGGTTCGAGAACCGCGAGTCAACGCTTCGAACCTGGGACGACTTCCGCGCTGCTTTCCTGCCCACCTTTGCAAGCGTCATGCGGAAGGAAAGAGCCGTATCACTGCTTGAGACTCGTGTGCAGCTCCCCAACGAAAACGTCACGATCTTTACGGAGGAGATTACGCGACTGTTCCGCCACGCCGACGCCGACATGTCCGAGGAGAAGAAAGTTCGCGTCCTCATGCGAGGAGTTAAGCACGAACTTTTCGCCGGGTTGATAAGAAAGCCCCCGAAGACGGTACAAGAGTTCCTCTCCGAGGCGACGACCATCGAGAAGACTCTTGAAACGCGCTCCCGCCAATACGATCGCCGCTTGCCGCCAGACGTCGCAGAAGTCCGAGGACTCGGCCCCGCGACCTACGCGAGACCATAAGGGCTATTGTTCGTGAAGAACTGCGCCGGATGTTTCCGTCGTCTCAGCCCCAAGTCGCCTCCCTCGAAGACATCGTTCGCGAAGAGGTACAGCGCTCGCTGAGTGTTCCCGAACCACCGGCACCCCAACAGGAGGCGATGACCTACGCCGCTGCTGCACGCCGAGCTGCCGCCGCTCCTGGCCCACGCCAGGACCCAACGCCCCCGCAGTTTCGTCGCCAGCCACCGCCGCCACCTCCGACGCCATCCCGTTCGCCAGTAATCCAGCGCGCGCCGAGGAAAACTGATGTTTGGCGTACCCCGAACCACCGCCCACTATGCTACCACTGTGGCGAAGCCGGGCACACCTACCGCTGCTGGCAGCACCGCGAGATGGGACTGCGTGGCTTCGACGTGAACGCGCCGCATCCGCGCCCAGGTGAGCGACCTCGCCGACTACATTGCTGGATCGCAGTGGCAACGACGACTACCATCCCGTTCACCTTCGCCTGGCCGCTACATCTCCCCGGGTCGCGGCCAGTACACCGGCCCCACCCGGGGCCGATCTCCAAGCCCCTATCCGGGAAACTAAAGGCAGCGACCGATGAAGGTGCGGTTGCTACACGACGCAATGCCGAAGATCCTCCGCCGCCGACGACGACGACCACGACGCACGAACTCCCCCGACGTAGTCTCAGCACGCCGTCTGACCAGAGTCTTCACGAGAAAGCCTCGCCGCCGCCGCGACATAGCAGCGCAGGAGCAAGCCGACGCAGCCGTGATCCGACGCCCCGACCTAACCGGAACACAAGACGACGAACCAACGACCTCGACGTGGTTATCGACGGCCACAGCGTCACCGCCCTAGTCGATACCGGCGCCGACTACTCTATCATCAGTGGTCTCTTCGCCGCCAAGCTCAAGAATGTAAAGACTGCCTGGGAAGGACCAGATATCCGAACAGCAGGGGGCCGCCTTATAACACCGACTGGAACCTGCATGGCAGGAGTCACGATTGACAGCCAGACGTATTCGGTGAGTTTTGTGGTCTAACAGCAATATTCGCGAGACGTCATTGTAGGCATGGATTTCCTAGACCAGCACGGCGCAGTCCAGGTCAATCACGCTGTCCACGGATAACGCGACGCCGTCAGACTGCACCGTCGCTTATCATGCCTTGAATGTGACAGAATAGTAGGTAACCGTCCCGCCACTGTCGAGCGTCATCATTTCCGTCGGCACCAAAGCGCCTACCAACTTTCAAGGTATCATCGAAGGCGACCAGCACTTGCTCCTAGACCGTCAGATGTGCGTCGCAAGAGGCATAGCCAGGCTTCATAACGGCGAAGCCAAGGTAATGGTGACGAACTTCAGCAACGAATATAGGCACCTGAATAGGGGCACGACGGTAGCGCACCTAACTAAATTTGTGGAAGTAAGCAATGCCTTCGCCCTCACGGACCCGCAACGACGACCGCAGGGTCCGCGCCCGCCTTCGACGTCAATCAAGGCCTTTCCAGACAGCAACAAAAGGAGCTCAAGGCCTTACTCCAGGAATACATGGACTGCTTCTCGTCGTCATCGAGGCTTCGTCACACCCCTCTCGCGAAACATCGCATCATAACCGACGAATATGCCCGTCCTCTCCGTCAGAGACCCTACCGAGTTTCGGCACGGCAACGCGAGACCATCAAGCAACAAGTCGACGAAATGCTGCGTGACGACGTCATTCAGCCGTCTACGAGCCCGTGGGCATCACCAGTGGTGTTAGTGAGGAAGAAGGATGGAACCCTACGTTTTTGCGCCGATTATCGTCGTCTGAACAAGATCACGAAGAAAGACGTGTATCCTCTCCCACGGATAGGCGATGCTTTGGGTCGACTCTACAACGCAAAGTATTTTTCGTCGATGGGTGTCAAAACCGGCTACTGGCAAATGGTAGTAGACGAGAGAGACCGAGAGAAGAGTGCCTTCATAACACCAGACGGCCTGTTCTAGTTTAAGGTCATGCCCTTTGGTCTTTGCTCGGCACCTGCGACGTTACAACGGGTTATGGACGCAGTACTCGCAGGTTTGAAGTGGCAGACTTGCTTCGTCTACTTGGATGACGTAGTCGTATTTGCTTCCACCTTCGACGAACACCTTGGACGCCTTGCACCTGTTCTTCGGGTAATCAAAGCCTCCGGACTTACCCTAAAGCCAGAAAAGTGCCACTTCGCCTACGAGGAGCTATTGTTCCTTGGCCACGTTATCAGCAAGTCGGGAGTACGCCCTGATCCACAGAAAACAGCTGCGATCGCTGACTTCCCTGCGCCCACCGACAAGAAAGCAGTACGCCGATTTCTTGGCCTCTGCGCTTATTACAGGCGCTTCGTCAAGAACTTTTCGCGGATCGCCGAGCCGCTGACGTACCTAACGAAGGCCGACGTCGACGTCAAATGGGAAACGCCGCAAGTCGAGGCATTTCAAGAAATAAAGCGACGCCCGCAAATGCCGCCAATACTCGCACACTTCGACGAAAAAGCCGACACCGAAATTCACACGGACGCAAGCAGCACAGGGCTCGGCGCCGTGCTCGTGCAGAGGACCGACGGACTTGAAAGGGTTATCAGTTACTCTAGCCGGTCACTTTGGAAGGCAGGAGCGAATTACTCCACCACGGAAAAGGAATGCCTTGCCATCATCTGGGCTACATCAAAGTTCCGCCCCTACCTGTACGGCAGGCCTTTCAAAGTCGTGACTACCACGCCTTGTGTTGGCTAGCTAACTTGAAAGATCCATCAGGGCGCCTCGCACGGTGGAGTCTCCGACTGCAAGAATTTGACATCACCGTCGTCTACTAGAGCGGACGAAAGCACTCCGACGCCGACTGCTTGTCTCGCGCCCCGTCGATCCGCCGCCCCAGGGTGACCAGGACGAGGACTCTTTCTTGCGACCCATAAGTACCGACGACTTCGCGGAACGCGAACGAGCTGACCCAGAGCTCGAGAGCCTCATGGACTACCTGGAAGGCAAGACCGCCGCCGTGCCGAAAGTATTCCGCCGAGGACTGGCTTCGTTTTTCCTGCGGAACAACATTCTCCTGAAGAACTTCTCGCCGCTCCGGGCCGACCACCTCCTCGTGGTGCCTTCAGCATTACGTCCAGAGGTTCTGCAAGCTTTACACGACGACCCGACAGCCGGACACCTCGGTTTTTCTCGCACACTATCAAGAATACAAGAGAAGTTCTATTGGCCTCGCCTCACTGCCGAAGTCGCCCATTACGTAAAGACATGCCGTGACTATCAGCGACGCAAGACGCCGACAACTAGGCCAGCCGGACTTCTCCAACCCATCGAACCACCTCGACGGTCGTTCCAGCAAATCGGCGTGGACTTTCTGGGACCGTTCTCGACGTCGACTTCCGGCAATAAATGGATAGTCGTAGCGACTGACTACCTCACCCGCTATGCCGAAACAAAGGCCTTGCCCAACGGCAATGCCGCCGAGGTCGCCAAGTTCTTCCTCGAGAACATCGTCCTGTGTCACGCAGCCCCGGATGTCCTCCTCACCGACAGAGGTACGGCCTTTACGGCTGACCTAACTCAGGCGATCTTGAAGTACAGTCACACGAGCCACCGCCGAACGACCGCCTACCACCCGCAGACGAATGGCCTCACCGAGCGTCTAAATAAGACCATCGCCGATATGCTGGCCATGTACGTCGACGTCGAACACAAGACGTGGGACGCCATACTTCCGTATGTGACCGCGTACAACACGGCCGTGCAAGAAACGACGCAGCTTGCTCCATACAGGCTTGTCTACGGACGGAGCCCAGCAACGACGCTTGACGCCTTGCTACCGGTCGGCACCGACGAAGAAGACCTTGACGTTGCCAGATACCTGGAGTGTGCTGAAGAAGCTCGACAGCTAGCCCGCCTGGGTATCAAGAGCCAGCAGACAGTCGATAGGCGCCACTACAACGTTCGACGACGCCACACCGAATACCAACCCGGCGACCTTGTCTGGGTCTGGACGCCGATAAGACGACGGGGATTGTGTGAGAAGCTCTTACGGCGTTACCTTGAACCCGACAAGGTACTCCGACGTTGTGTTGAACTGGACTATGAGGTCGTGCCCGATGCCTTAACGTCATCCCAGCGGCGCCGTGCAAGACCCGAACCTGTACATGTGGTGCGACTGAAACCTTATTACGCGCGCTGATTAACAGTGGCGTATTGTTTATTTATTGCGTGTACCCTAACTTGCATGTTCTGTTTTTAGCATCGGGACGGTGCTTTTCGGAGGGGGGTAGTGACACGTGCGGTTGTTTTCGTGAACGCCGTTATCACCTCCTGTGAATCGTGCGCTTGCTTTGTTTGCGGCGAGCGTAGTTATCATTTTCTGTTATGCCAACGCCAGCCGCGTTTATCGTGCATGTCACTTCGGGAACCGTTTCGACAATTCCTGAAACTTTGCATGCTGACACGCACACTTGAGTAACTTCTGGAATTCCAGAGATAATGCGATAACGCGTTAAGCCATATGTATAAAAGCCGACGCACTGCGCCGCTTGTCAGTCTTTCCGTCGGCCGACGACTGTCACGACGCTATTGCTGTGCATTGTCATTGGCTTCGTTTTGCTGCGCACAAGTTCGCCCAATAAACAGAACAATCGCGCAAGGCGTTCCGCTACGCGTCAGAATATTGCTATCACTTAGCCTCACTTGGGGTCACCTCAACACGCATGGCCATTGTAAGCTGAAAAGTCCAGTGCATCGACCGCGTGCTCACGACCTTGTCGGCCAAACCAGTGTCGCCGCCCTCCGAGGAAGGCATTCAAATTTTCAACTAAACGTAGTGAAAGTATGGCGGCTCGGATAGGCCCTTGGCTTACCTCTGTGATATCTTGATATTGAAAATAGGCTGGTGAAAAGTCAATCCGCAGTTCTCCAAACTCCTTCACTTTGGCAGAGCTCTGTGAAAAGATCCCCGAGGTTAGAGTGGAAATGAGCCACAATCTCATGGCTATGCTTCGCAGAATACATATGCCCTATATGCCTATGTCCGCCTCAAGTCGAAATTTAGAAAATACACAGTGAACCGTCTCCTCATAGGATATGCCTCTGCAGGCAACCTCATGGTTCCACTAAATTCTTTGCTTGCTTTTTTTTTAGCAAATTATATTAAAATGAGCCAGGCCTTCGCGGAGCCGCAGGAGATTGACAGCGTAAGCTGCAGGAGCGACCTTCTTAGACGCCATTTTAAACACTTGGGGAAAATAGGGGAAGTAGAGGTGGTAGGTATCCCCGGCGCCATAGAGCTAATATACTGACTCTAAAGGCAAAGCTGGGCCGCGGAAGGGGGGTCCCTCTGCGCGCCTCCCTGTTGCAATTGTGTCTATGTGTCCAGCTTAAGTATCACTGAAAGTGCTAAAAATAAGTGTAGGTCGTGTTATGTCGAGTCCTTTAAAAAACGGATAATCTTGCGATGATGAAGTGTGAATATTGAGCATACTGAAAACGCTTCCTAAAAATGCACTTAATATATTTCACGATGCACGCATTCGATGAATAAAGCGTGAACTCGAATCTCCTTATTTCTGTTTTCGGATGCTCCCTCATTTTGAGTGTCTGATACGACATATTTCATCGCACGGTGACATCGGTTGACGCGATGGAGCATTCGTGCGGTTACGTTGTTACTGTTACGACCGGCCCCATTGTTTCTGACCGTAGCGGGGTAGCGACGGACGGGTTGATGCGGTGTTGTTCGAGGGCACCGCCTTGGCAGCCGGGCTGTTCGATCATGCCTTAGCCCGCCTCAGCCGCAATGTACAGGGAAAGAAACTGAAACTCGTAGGTTGTGCGTCGAAAGAGCTTTCGAAACACGAAAGAATAAACCATGCTTAACACGTACGTGCGGTTATATAGGTGTTCTATGTACGCACGTTGAATATCGCGCACGGACCGCTCGGACACGGCGATAATCGACAAGATTGCACTGACAACGCCGCGTGTAGTCTCTCGATTTCTTGCTGAGACTGAGCTTCCCAGCTCCACGGACGGCTACCGTTCCACATTCTAAGGTTCCAACGCTGGGGATAACAAACGTGTTCTTTGAAGGCCTTGATCTACCAGCTGTTCTGATCGTAAACAGAATAGCTGCTGCAATTTATCGGTGCTGATTTCCTACGCACAGCTTTTAAGATTGGCGCGCCTATGCGCCATTTCGGAGGCTATGTGTTTTCATACTTTCTTGCCAGAATAATACCGGCTACTATACCCAAGGATAGCGTGAGCGTTGCAAGATGGCGTCGACCACGGGGTACCCCTCTCCCATATACGGGTCCTATGGGGAGCTTTACCTCTAGAGTCAGTATATTAACTCTATGCCCTGCGCCATAACTCGTATCATTTCGCCAAGTAGGGAAGTACGCACTACGCCATAATTACTGCGGTATTGTAACGTGCAAATCTGTATAACTGCATATCTTAGAGTCTCTTGGCGTCGTACTCCCGAGAACTAACCGAACTCTTGGGCCCTAGTCGACCGCGAGCTCCGGTTTGGGCTTCTCTATGCACGGCTGTCTGCTTGTTGTTCCCGACGTTGCCTTGCAGCAGCCGCGCGTAGCTCTGCGATTGGCTTTTTTTTTTAAATAAAAGCTTCTTTAGCTGCGGTCCGCACCTTCCGAGGAGGCGCCATCAGGTATATCGAAGAGCCAAGTCAGGTTGCTGTCGCCCCGCCACGGTGGTCTAGTGGCTATGGTACTCGGCTGCTGATCCGAGGGTCGCGGGATCGAATCCCGGCTGCGGCGGCTGCATTTCGATGGAGGCGAAATGTTGAGGCCCGTGTGCTGTGCAATGTCAGTGCACGTTAAAGAACCCCAGGTGGTCAAAATTTCCGGAGCCCTCCACTACGGCGTCTCTCATAATCAGAGGTGGTTTTGGGACGTTAAACCCCACATAACAACAACAGGTTGCTGTCGGAGCTGCGCACGTCGCCTGCAGCGTGGCGTATGGCACGATACGAGAAAACTGCTTCAAATGGCAGCGCTTCGTAATAACGATGACGGAAAAGTTGAAGAAGACTGTTTCATAATGATGATGCTGTTGATGATGCCTCTGTAATGGGTTCAGAGCTATAAACATGCAACCCTGCGTTATTTCAAATGATTCCTCGAAGTCGTTATGCAATCCACTTCCCGCGGAGTGTAGTGGCGTATTCTTATTCTACCACTTAACATCTCATTTCTTAATGTGATTCCTCGTCAGATGTTACACTTGTGTAGGTCATTAAGCGAAGATTTTTCAAGCACAGGCGTAGCTTAGTGGTAGAATGTATAGCGGCCAGCGTCATGGCCATCGCTAGCCGCCATCGCCGCGTCCCTCGCGGAGCTCATGCCGCGTGGCTCGAGGTAGCGAGCCATGAAGAAAAAGAAGAGAGCGCGCTCACGCTCGCGGCCGAACCGGTTCATGGCCGATCCCCCAGAGTGGGTTGCGCCAAGATACCCAAGAACCAACAACCAACCAACCAACTCGCTCCGTTCTGCCGCGGACCTTGTTCACTGCAGTTAAATAAAGTAGCGACGACGGCACGGCCTACGTCAGCCGCCGTTACGGCTATCGCTTCTTTGCTACAGAATGTTCTACTGCCACGCAGAAGGTGTGGGTTCGAACCCTCCTACGTGCTGGGTATTTTACAGCGTAAGCTGCTATGAGATCAAAACAAGGGCCGTTTTTGGCGCCGTATATAGTTGTTAGCCGCCGGCGCGTGGATTTGAACCCACACCCTGACTCATCCTCCGCGTGGATTTGAACTCGCACCCTCTACATGGCAGTCCAGCATTCTACCACTGAGCTACGCCTATGCTTGAAAAATCTTCGCTAAAGGTCCCAATAGGTGTAACGTCTCCCGAGGAATCGCATAAACAAATTTAATGTTACGTGGCTGAATAATAATACGCCACTACACGTCGCCGAAAGTAGATTGCATAACTAGTTCGAGGAATCAATTGAAAGAACACAGGGCTGCATGCTTTGTAGCTCTGAACCCATTACGGAGGCATCATCAACATCATCATCATTATGAAACAATCTTCTCCAATTTCTGCGTCATCATTATTTCGAAGCGCTGCATCGTCAAGCAGTTTTGACGCATCGTGCCATGCGTCACGCGGCATGCGACGTGCGCAGTCCCGACAGCAACCTCACTTGGCTCTGCAGTATACCTGATGGCGCCTCCTCGCAAGGTGCGGGCCGCTGCTGAAGAAGCGAATCGCAGAGCTACGCGCGCGGCTGCAGCAAGGCAACGTCGGGGACAACAGACAGCTGTGCAGAGAGAAGCCAAAACCGCAGCTCGCTGTCGACGCCGGGCCGAGAGTTCGTTCTCGGGAAAAGGACACCAAGAGGCTCTCTAAGATGTTCAGTTATACAGATTTGCTCGTTGGCGTAGTGGGTACTACGGCGTAGTGGCGTAGAGGTTACAGATTTGCACGATGGCGTAGTGCGATGGTGTAGAGCGATGGCGTAGCGTACTTCCCTACTTGGCGAAATGATAAGAGTTATGGCGCAGGGGATACGTACCACCTCTGCTTCCACTAGTTTCGCCAAGTGTTTAAAAGGACGTCTAAGAAGGTCGTTCCCCCAGCTTACGCTGTCACTGTCCTTTCTTTCTTTCTTTTCTCCTTTTTTATTTGGCTCTTGCCCACTACGGGGGATTGGCCATGAAGCCGGCGGTTAATATAAAAAGGAAAAAAAAGTGAGCTAAAACAAAGGAAGAGTAAGGAATCGGTAATGTAAGGAAGAATGAAATGTTAGAGTGATAGACTATTTATAATACAAATGAACCATAATAAATAATTTGAGGTTTAATAAACTAGTGGCGGCAATTTCGAGGTACGAAGTTTTGGTTGGAAAGATGATTAGCAACGAATTCTTCTTGTGTCACGAAGGAAATTGCACATGGCTAAGCAGACGTTCCTGTTGCTGTAACCTAGTGAGGACGCTCCAAAGGAAAGAATATTCTGAGAATTCAGGGGAATTTTTAAATTCCTGAATGAAATTTCGAAATGTCTTTTCCTCTGACTACTATAACGCTGACAGGTAATTAAAAAGTGATCAATGTTTTCAGGCTCTTGACAATAGCAGCATAGCGGTGCCGCGCAGGCCTGCCTCTTCTTTTTTCTCTAAAATTTGGCGGATAGTCGTTACGGACACCGGCGGCGGTGGACAACTACGGCGCCGAAAACGGCCCTTGTTGTGATCTCATAACAGCTTAAATCAATTATAACCTGCGAAAAGAATGCTCGCGTCGAAAAGACCGTTGCTCTGTGTACCAGCCTTTACATTTTTTCGCTAACAATACAGTTATGATAACTGCATAGTGCATCGAGTGCATTATACGTTGATGAAGGTGTGCTACCTCCAAAGCACATACAGCTTGATTGTAGTTGATTTCAGGTTCACGGGGAACAGTCCATTTTTTTCTACATCGTAAGATATTTGAGTGTCTAGTGGGACTTGTGCTGGTTTCCTTAGCGTCTGCAGGGCATGGCATTCCGCATTTGCAGAGAAAACTAGCCACCGTCCTTAGCTTGAGAGCTATCGCCCTAGAGCAGGAGCTGATGGTTGCTTATATATTTACAAGAATGAATGAGAAGTTTGCAATTAATAGTTATTAATTCTGTACCCGCCTTGGCGCGTTTACGCTTAGTAGGCGCAGCGGGCTAGTAAAATATCAGTGAAGAAATAGACGAACACTTATATACGTCATCAAAACCTCTTGTTGGGCGAGTTGGTACATTCTTGAAACCTAAAGGCACCGGCGCAACCAGACGACACAGAAGGAGAGACAAGGACACACCAGCGCGGACTATCAACTGGGTTTATTTGGAAAAAATGACGTGGTTTTATAAGTGCCTCAAAGAAGCATGGGAAATGGAGGGGGAGAAAAAAAAGAATAAAGGGGGGGGGGGGGGGGGGATGGTGACATCTCAACAACGCAGGCGCAAAAAAAACCAGGAAAATACAAGAAACCAATCCAAAATATTGCTTAGCAATGTAACCCCCCGATAGCCGCATCAAGAAGATTAAATTCCGCGTCAAACAGAGCGATAGACGGGGTGCTTATGCACTTGCTGCCAAGTTTTCTAATATGGTAGGCTTCCAGACTTAGACGTGCAATTTTGTCACTGCTCTTGCCTAGGATCGTCGTCTCCTTTAACCGCGCCACACAACCAGGACACTTGATGACATGCGCAACCAAATGGGCGTACTTGTCATGTAATTTGTTCAGATTTAGAGCGTGTTCCCCCAATCGGTCATTGACGCAGCGGCCAGTTGACGCAGCGGCCAAAAAAAAAAAAATTCAAGCGTGGAACGGGAAGCACTACGGCAGAGGTTCACCAGAAGGCCCCTAGGCCTGAGGTTGTACCTTACATCCATAAGCTTTCCCACAATTTCAAGAAGGTGGCAAACAGGTTGGTGTGCCTGTTCGTTTCTCTGCCCCAAACAAGCTGGGAAAGTTGTGCCCACGTATTTGCAATGCAAATAAACGTGGATGCTGGAAGAACCGTCAAACGCCGTTAGTAAAATGTTCCACTGGAGTGGTCTATTGCATCCCCATGTCATGTGGGATGTTCTACGTCGGCGAAACTGGCCGCTGCGTCAATGACCGATTGGGGGAACACGCTCTAAATCTGAACAAATTACATGACAAGTACGCCCATTTGGTTGCGCATGTCATCAAGTGTCCTGGTTGTGTGGCGCGGTTAAAGGAGACGACGATCCTAGGCAAGAGCAGTGACAAAATTGCACGTCTAAGTCTGGAAGCCTACCATATTAGAAAACTTGGCAGCAAGTGCATAAGCACCCCGTCTATCGCTCTGTTTGACGCGGAATTTAATCTTCTTGATGCGGCTATCAGGGGGTTACATTGCTAAGCAATATTTTGGATTGGTTTCTTGTATTTTCCTGGTTTTTTTTGCGCCTGCGTTGTTGACATGTCACCATCCCCCCCCCCCTTTTATTCTTTTTTTCTCCCCCTCCATTTCCCATGCTTCTTTGAGGCACTTATAAAACCACGTCATTTTTTCCAAATAAACCCAGTTGATAGTCCGCGCTCGTGTGTCCTTGTCTCTCCTTCTGTGTCGTCTGGTTGCGCCGGTGCCTTTAGGTTTCAAAAAATTATATACGTCAATTTGGAATAACAAAATAAATGGTGGTTCAGACCGCGTAAACGAAATCGCTGTCAGGATTTGCTTGCCGTGTAGCTTATATGCCCTCCCCATCTTACCCCTTCTGTGTGGGCGAAGATCCAACCTCTCCCGCAAGAAACTCCTTCTGTACAGCGAGTACAGAAGGGATAGTGGTTAGCTTATGAAAGAGAAAATTACCATCAACCCGTCTATAGCTCAAAGCTACAAGGAAATCCATATGTATTTATAACTTCTTATAAGCTTCTTAGTTGACCCTGAACCAAGACAGACTTTTCTTCAATTAACACGATTGAACATTTTAAGGTTCACCTAAGTCTGAGTGTAGGGTAATTTTCGCGTTTCGCCTCCAACAAAATCGCGCGATTTTCTTCCCGAGAGCTCATGATTCAGAAAGCAACTCCTAGCTGCTTAGCTAGCACGTAGCGTTTATCTTCGTGGAACGAATTTGCAGTTTCTACTGCAAGTTTTCATGCAAAGGCGCAGTCAGAGAAAGTGAATATCTTAGAACAACACCTGCGGACAAGGCCACAGTGTGTTCGCAGCGGACCGCCACATTTTGACTGCGCGTCAACGAACGCGATACATTGCGGCGGGTTGCGAGATACACTGCTGCTGGTTATTATTGCGATAGCAATTATATGGACACTATTGGCTGGTTTTTGCCGTCCCCGTCGCCGCCGTCATGAACCGTATATGTATATGTGTATATATATAAAAATCCCCAAAGAAAAATAACTCAGATAAATGCTTTCGAAACGCGGAATCGAACCAGGAACCTCTCGCTCCGCAGCGCGTTGGCGCTAACCACTACGCCACAGAGAGCAGATCCTTCACGGAGCTAATGGCTAGCCTTATATACACACGTTTTACCGCTGGCAGGACTCAGAGACGGCAGGCGCTTATAAGCGTTTCTTCATTACCAGCGAGATGGCGCGAGGAGCGCAGCGGGCGTAGGGTGCCTGAATGGTTTCCCTCGCCCGCCGCTCCGTGCAGGGTGGGGACATCGTTTGACGGGGTGCTCGCCACCTCGACCGGTTTTTCCCGACGGCCGCCGCCATTGGAGATCTCACTTCACAAGGCGAAGGGAGCGAGGAAGGAGCTGTGGCCGCTTAGTCGTTTCCTTTTTTAGTAAAATGACCGGGTGCTGCGTGTCCATGTGCACGAACAATTCCAGAAATGTTTGGAAACTGTACCATTTCCGGACAGAGCCCAAAAGGAGGCTGCAATGGATCGTGAAGATTAAGCGAGACAAGTCGCAGCCTATGAAGTCTTCATGTGTGTGCAGTGCGAGTATCACGACATAAGTTAATTTCCCGTCGAACACATTGGTACGTATTTTTACAAATATGTATAAGTGTCTGTGGGTCACTTTCTCGGTGCTGTAAACGCTTCACTTCTAAGTTACTGTTTTCTTTTTCTTTTGCGATCTCTAAACGCGCGGCTATGGAAACGTGCAGCGCGGCCGTAGTATTTGAGGCTGTTAGCTATTTTAGTCACTATAAACGACATAGGCTGCTTATTTGTAAATTGCGTATTCATCAAAAAAATCTTTTTTTCTTCCAACTATTGCAATTCGCGAAATTCATTAAAGGCTGTGTTGTATGCTGCGCTAAGCACGCAAATTGATGGTTCACAACGAACGTACAGCACCGAGCTGACCAGTGGATAAAGCTGAAGCCGAACGCTGTGCCAAGGCCCAACGGTGTTCCCTTTCAGCGGTGAGTCACTGTTTCATTGTTCTGTGTGAACCCAACAGGCAACGACCAGTGCAAGGCTGGACTGAAATCGTTTCAAAAATTAACATATGTGGAGTTCCTCATTTGGGGAGATTAGGAAAAGTCGGGGTACATGCAAGCTGTAATACTCCTAGAAGCCTGTTCAGGCCTGTAATTAGAGCTGGCTGCCTTGTAATACTTGCAGCTTGTGACGCTCCTTTTTTGTACTGCAGACTTGCCTCGCCAAAGAAAGGCGCCAAAGGATAGGGCAGGACTTGCTGTGTTGCCGGAAGCATGCCAAGAAACACGCGATGACAGTTCTGCGGACATTAATTGTACGCCGCTCGCAAGCGAACAGGTGAATACAGATTCACTCACAGATACCGTTGATGCGCGGCGCATCAACGGTATCTGTGACGGTATCGGGCGTCTGCAGTCCGCAGACGCCCGATTCAGATGTACCACAGATTATGGAAGGTGAAGAAGTTGTGACCTCTGCCGATGCACCTGACCGGGTATGTGAAAACAGGCAGCTGAATAAGCAGCTCGCCGATATGGGCAGGAAATACAGTCAGCTTCATCAGGTGCATCACAAAGCCACCTCCACCATTCAAGCACTAAAAAACAGGTAAAAAATTTGGAAAGCAAAATGGAATTATTCGAACAGCGTTTACAATTTCTGAATGACGACCAGATGCAGGCTCTTGGGCGCCAGAGTAATAAGGGAAGCACTTGGTCCGCAGAAACGATGAAGCAAGCGCTTCAAATTAAGTTTTCATGCGGTGAAACTGGTTGCCAAACACTAAGAATGCTGGGCTACCCCTTGCCATCCGGAAAAACCCTTGCACGTCGCCTTCCGGGCCTGAAGTTTCTTCCCGGAATTTCAACGGAAGTCATCGACGTTCTCAAAAACAAAGCAGAGAACATGCAGGATATTGAAAAAGACTGTGCCTTGTTCTTGATCGCGCTGAGGATGTGGTATTAAGGGGGGGGGGGGGGGGTAGGAACTATGCCAGAAAAGCCAGACGAAGCTGCACACCACGCGTTGGTGTTCATGGTAGGAGGCCTGAATACCAGGTGGAAGCAAGTCGTCGCCTACCACTTCACCGGAAGTCATGTATAGGGTTCTATCCTCAAGGACTACGTCATGGAGATAGTGCAGCTCTGCGCAGATATCTCTTTAAGAATCCGCGTTGTCATTTGCGACATGGGCGCTTCGAATCGGGCTATGTGGCGCGAGCTCGGATTCTCCAGCCACAGGAATTCGGTTACTGTATGTTCAGTACCTCACCCCCGACTAGAAGACAAAGAATTGTTTTAAATCCGAAGCTTTCTTAGCGAACTTATGCGATTTTGAGCCGCCTACGATTTTGTGCTCTCCTGGCCGTTTCGCTAATGGGATGTTTACGAAAATTGGTATGCCACAACATGACTGCAAGACGAACATAAGTGATAGGTCATAGCATGAAAATCATGACATGCATGTCATGAGCAACATAATTTACATGCCGCGGTCTTGGTGCTTTCCTGGCCGTTTCGTTAATGAGATGTATACGAAAATTGGTATGCCACAACGTGACTGCATGATGAACATAAGTGACAGATCATAACATGAAAAGCATGACATGCATGTCATGAGCGGCATGATTTACATGTCGCGGTCTTGGTGCTCTCCCGGTCGTTTCGTTAACGGGATGTATACGAAAATTGGTATGCCACAATATGACTGCATGGCGAGCACAAATGACAGGTGATAACATGAAAATCGTGACATGCATGTCAAGAGCGACATGATTTACATGCCACGCGATTCGTTAATGGGATATATAGGAAAATTGCTATGGCACAACACGACTGCATGACTGTCATAAATGACAGGTCATAACATGAAAATCATGACATGCATGTCATGAGGGTCATGATTTACATGCCACGGTCCTGGCGCTATACTGCCGTTTCGTTAATTGGATGTATACGAAATTTGGTTTGGCACAACACATGACTGCGTGACGATCATAAATGGCAGGTCATAACATGAACATCTTGACATGCATGTCATGAGCGGCATGATCTACATGGCACTCATTTGGTTAATGGGATGTATGCCAAAATTGCTATGGCACAAAACGACTGCATGACGAGTGTAAACGGCAGGTCATAAGCGTTAGAATCATGACATGCGTGTATGAGCGGCATGGTTTACATGCCACTGTCACGGTGCTCTTGCGGCCGTTTCGTTCACTTCATATGTACCAAACTCGGCATAGCGAGACAACGATGCAAACCCATTTTACGTTCCTGATGCGTGCTTCGCATTTGCTGCACACGTGCTGAAGAATGTCAAGTCACAGCTTCTCACATCGGAAGTGTTCATTCTCAGTGACGCAACAGTATACCTGAACAACCTGCCATCCAAAGAAGTGAGAGTCGACCATGTGCGCAGTGTAATAAAATATGATGCTGTTCGAAAGCTGAAAGTCGCCCCGAGGCTCTCAGAGTTGTACATTTTGCGAGACCATTTCACCAAAATGAAAGTGGGAGTTGCTGTCGGCTTGTTTAGGGAAGCTCCTTGCGCAATTCGGTACCTAATCAAAGAGAAGGTGATAGAGCCGGAGGCAGCTAGAGTTCGTATTCAAATGGTACACCCTCATGTCTTCCCGCCATCCGTCAGTTGCTCTCAGTCTTCGAGACATGCAGAGGTACGACGAAGCAATTGAGCTACTGAACTCAGCCTTTGAAGATTTTCAAGTGTAGCACTCTGAAACGCCGTTCCGAAGACACAGCGCGGTTTATTAATACATCTCCGCCATCGTTCCAACCACCTCTTCTCCTTTTCTTAGCAGAACCCCACTACTAGTTCATGTCCCAAGTGCTGTGCCAGAAGAAGAAAAGTACGCCACAGATGGGGCCCCCCTGCAGACAAGTGGCCGTGGGCACTTGAGAGAAAAGATCAAACGGAACTTGTCAGAACGGGTGCCGGCTTGATCCTTTCAATGCTGACTGTGTCTTCATGCCCATTGCGCAGGATTGTAAAATGATGTTCAGAACGCTTGATTACTGGGAAAGGACCGTCATAGCGAGGCTGAAGAGCACGGCGAGACGCATCAACACGAACAAAAACGTGTGAAGATGTCTGTAGGTTTGCCGGCAGAAAAACGTCGTTCTTAGTGTGAGCTGAAGTTGGTGATGGGCGCAAGTTTTGCATGAAGATCCGCAGACGTTGGACGAAAGAAGATGGATCCGAAACACTTTGCGTAGTAACGGGGCTGACAAGGTCTCCAGGCAAACGAAGTGTGCAGCCATAAACCATCTCGGCGACAGAGCAGGCAAGTTCTGGCCGAAGTGTTGAACGAAGGTCGAGAAGCACGATGGGGAGGTGTGATACCCAATCTTCGGCGTGA
>JABSTT010004749.1:0-20440 GCA_013339685.2 Hyalomma asiaticum
ACATAACACGTGTGCAGCGAAGCTAATACTCGCATACTGCCATGAAGCTAACACTTGCATACTGTCATGGAACTAACAGTTGCAATAGTGGAACAGCTTTGCTCATTTTCAGTTCAATTCACACAAAAGATTTAATATTAAAACTATTTGAGGTTTCCAGTTCAGGGGTAAAATGTGCTATATCAGGAGACAAGTGCCCCATTTCCACATATAGTAGGCTTCACCACATAACACACGTGTCTGCAGTGAAGCTAACACTCACATACTACCATGAAGCTAACACTTGCATACTGTCATGGAGCTAGCAGTTGCAATAGTGGGACAGCTTTGCCAATTGCACCAAGAGCAGATGTTTGTACCATCCTGTACCAAAACAGCATTTTGGTGGAAAATTGCAGCAAACATGCGCGAGGACATGCATGATAGCCAAAACCTCCCGTCGTCAATGCTTCATTGCCCGCAGAACTATAATCAAAACCAGCAGCATGCCGTCATCATCATCATAGAAAAAGTACAGGCCATAGAGGCCTGTCAGACTCTGCGTTGTTGTAGGCGTTTCGTGACTATCTTGTTTATAGCCATGCATTTCTCTAAGGAAGTATACCGTATTTACACGATTGTAAGTCGACTCGAGTGTAGGTCGACCTGCCTAAAATTGCATCTCAAAAAAAAAAAGAAAAAGAAAATCAAGCGTGGTTCACATCGCGTGCACCCTTCACGCTCACTGTTGTATTGCTGGTCATGTCAAAATGTACGGGTGTTTGGTCGGCATGGCCGATCTGGCCAAGCAAATACTGCCGGGTGTCACGTAGTTTAAGGAAGTGCCTATGGAAGGCAAGGACCTTTTCCTCGTATGCGGCCAGCAACTTTTGGCACACGCTGGTGCATCGACGCAGAGAAATGCCTGCCCTCTTCATAAATTTCAATGCCCAAGCCCTGCTAGCTTTGAATTGAGCCTTTGGTATCCCTGCCTCAGAAGCATAGACACGGGCTTGTTGCGTGATCACATCACAGGTGACCAACTGCGGTCGATCGCGTAAATCAGTCACGTATGCCGCAAACTTCTTTTCCAGCTCCGGAAAACATCCAGACTTTGCCCGCAAAAGCCACGGAGCTTGGAGTCGCGTGAGATTTCCTCATGCTGAAGCCGCCACTGACCGCACCGCACTCTCACTGATCCCAAACTTGCGCCCTGCTGCGCAGTTGTTAGTCTCCTCGGCAGGCAAATAGCAGCCCGTTTGAACGCTGCTGTGAACGAGCGCCGATAGTTCTTGGGGCCCAGGGCACTCATGACAGACGGCACGATTCAGCACAACATAGAAGCACGCAGAGACACGGCCGGTTAGAAAATTGTACACCAATCGAAGCTCTTCCATGAACTACCAATACCCCCCATACGGTGGCTCTTCCATCAATGATTGATTCTCCCATAAGAGCCATGCGCTTGGTAGATTTAAAAAAAGAACAGCTTTTGCATAAAAACGCACAATAACCATGCGCTGTGAGTTGAGCGGGAAACTTTATTCGCATTTATGAGAACATATTCGCTGCGAGATGACTCCATTCCATCAAAGCCACCGGCAGCAGCTGCCAGGCGATACCACAACAAACATGGCGGCAGGTGGAAGTGGCCGCTCGCGATTTCCATTTATTCATGAGTACGTTACTCGCATTCAAGAAGCGTTTTGTTCGTCTCAAATAAACAAAATAAGTACTAGCGAGTCCTTTGATTCAATGCACGGTGCTAACGTAGCCACAGTCCCCATGTCACGTTAATACATTTCCAAACACGACGGTGGGAGGTTAGTCGCTCTAGGTATGGTGACCAAACTTTCAAAGTCGGCATCATCTTTCAAACTCGGCATCACCTTTACTTGCACCAGAATGTATGAAAAGCTAAATTAATATGCTACACTTCGGCCGCAACCACGGAAACGAGGGCACAAAGCTGTCCCCACCTAGGAGCACCCCTAATTTCTCGTTTCTCTTGCCGCTACTAGCGGCACACGGTTCGACTTCGATTCTAAGTCGACCCCCCAACATTGGATTGTCAAATTTGAAAAAAAGGGTCGACCTACAATCGTGTAAATACGGTATGTTGTGCCGCTTTACTGTCTTGCTGGTGCTTGCTAATGTGTTTGCTAATACAGTTCGAAGCTATGTGCTACGTGTGATGAGAATCGCGCATGGCACCTAGTTTTGAATTGTATTAGCAACATGTCTCTGCTTTGTCATATAACTTAATGAGCAAACATACAATGAAGCCTAGGAAAGCATAGGGGAAGTTGCTTGTGGTATTGTAATTGTAGAGAAAGTAGAAAGGAATTAAAGTGGAATTAAAGTAGAAAGGAATTAATTCCTTTCTACTTTCTCTACGATTACAATACCACAAGCAACTTCCCCTATGCTTTCCTAGGCTTCATTGTATGTTTGCCCATTAAGTTGTTTCTGACAAATAAAGAACGAGCCCTTGACCCCTTCCCTTTCGCTTTTGCATATATGAATTAGTGATTAGGCTAGGTAACTGTACTGCCTGTGTTACTGCTTGCATGGATATGGACTCTGCATGAACGCATGGGAGCTTTTGAGGAGAAAAAAAATATAGCGACAAAAGAAAAAGGAAATGAGAGCTACACACGTGTTCGTCACTGATCTCACTGCTTCCTGTAGTTACGTTTTATGTGTATTCTTAAACTTATTTCTCGTGTCCGGATGCTGCAACAGATTTTCACAAAGCCATTTTGTACATGTGACATGGCAATTGGTGCACCCCGAATTTCCTGATTGTCGGCGCGACATCGCGCAAGATTGCGCTGCGAGGAAAGATGCAAGAACGCTTGTAATGCAGAAGTGCAAAGACGCGAAAATAAAATTGAGCAGCTGGACAGAAGAGTATTTTGGGCCAACACTTTCTGTATTGCAATATCTGATCGCATGTTTTCGCTATTAGATACCGTTGTGAACAAGCCATGATTGTCAAAAAGTGCTGCATTCTGTATTATAAACGCACGTATGTTGGCAATCACTCTGCGGTGCATTCTGGATGCGTTCCTTCGCAGAGGCAACAAATCTGACCATAACACCCTTTGTGCAGTACCATAAAGAAGCGTCGCATACTTTCTTGACCGTCCTCATGGGGGGGACCTCGTGGAATCCCACCTCTACAGCTTATCGACTGTGTCTGTTGAAATTTTCATGGTACAGTAAAACCTCATAATGAAGCTGAAGAGGGAGTCTTAATTACTTTGTTATAACTATTAGTTTGTTATAGCCAATATCTATGTTGTCTGTGGGAATTTTATGGGGAATTACGATTTCTTTGTTATGTCCATTAGTTTATATTCTGGTTCATTATAACAAGGTTCTACTGTAATATATGGTAAGCACAAGTGCTTTGAACCCTGTGCCGGAGGGGAAAATGGCTGTTCCACCACCGCGGTCGTGTACTGCAACAAAGCTAACACACGTGTACTGCGGCGTAGCTAACATTTGTGTACTGCTGTGAAGTTAACTCAAGCACATGCACGGTTGTTTGTTGGACTGTTCTTTAGGACTTGACTGTCTTTTTTTTTTTTACTTGAAATGACAACGGGGCAGTACAGTAGTCATGCAATAAATTTTCTTGCCCATGTTTACCAATACATTTTCCTGCAATTTAACATGGTATTATTAACATGGCTGTACTTTATGTGGGTGTGAATGAAAAACACTTGATTGCTAAAGCTACAGCAAGGTGGTCCCACTTCACAGCCACAGGTCTTCTAAATCAGTAACCTACTGTGTTGGGACAGAGAAATCTTGATTAGAATAGCCACCAGCTACACCATTTATTTATTAAGAGTGGGGGTGTGTGAATTTTCGAACTTTTGCTAATTTTTCTAAGAGGATTTGCCATTTGTTTCTATTTGCACCGAAATTGTACCATTTGGACTATTCAAAGTTTGTAATGAAGGGGCAAAACATTCTATGTCTCACAATAAGTGGTGCATTCCCACACGCGGTACACTTCACCGCACAACACTTGTGCACTGTGGCGAAGCTAACTTGTGCATCTGCACAGTTCTCTGCTGGACTGTTAAGACTCGTATTTTTTTTTCTTGGAATGTCACGAGTGGAAGTACAGAGGTCATGCAGTAAATGTGCTTTGTGTCTCCGTTTATCAGTGTATTTTGTGTGTAATTTAACACGGAATTGTTTGAAAAATATTGAAACATTATTAAAAAAAATGTTATATTTGATTTGCACTCTCTTTCAATATTCAAGTTTGCTTTGCACTGAGAATTTGTCTATTTGCATAGTAAAGGTGTGTACTGGTGGGCTGGCTTGTTATCCATTACAGCAATGCCAGTGCGTACCCAGCGAAAAGTCAACATGAAACACGAAAGGCGTAGGCAAATGCCCGTGTACATCTTTCATATTTTAAGTTGCGTTATACCCAAGCAAGCGCCGTGCATGTCTTTCATGTTTCGCGTTGTCCTTTCACCCGTCATGCGCTGCCACGTGCTGCGTTTTGTTAGTAAGAGTCCGTGGCTTAGACTGTGCGGTGTGTCTTGCTCTCTCCGCAGGTGCGGCTGCTTGTGGGCGAGCTGCGGCGCATCACCCTGCTCTGGGACGAGCTGTGGGTGGGCGCGCTCAACGTGCACAGCGGAGAAGCCCACCGGCGCATCCGCACCCTCGAGGAAGAGGTGGGGAGGGTGCGCGCCAATCCGGGCCTCAGCGCTGCCCAGAAGGACACGTTGATCCGAGACAAGCACGCCCTGTTCCTGTGCCCCGTGAGTGACTGAACTGTGTGGAGTTGATATTGCTTATTTGTGTTGCATGCAACTGAAAGAGAAACACAAATGACAAATGTGAGTGTCGCTTGTTGGGATTTTTTTTTATGGATTGCGAAGTTTTCATGCCGCTGAATGTCTTGGCCATCTATGCATAAGCGGTGCGCACGAGTGAAGTACAAACAATGAGCAAATGGCTGTGCTTTAGACCTTTTGTGCTTTGGCAGGCTCTGGAAATGCAGCCAACAGGCAAAAGCTCTCAGTTGTGGTAAAATGTGGACATTGAATCCCAATAGAACAGTATTCATTATATAGTGGGATTTACATGTGACTCTATTCACTGTATAGAGTTTGATTGTTCCGAATGGGCTCCAGGGAAAATAAATCTATCTGGAAACTATGACTGCTTCATTATCCAGGCTTGCTTAGATCTCAACACAATCGACGAAAAATGAAAAGCTTTTTGGTCTCTGTATTGGCATTGACTTGTGGCTTGACAGGTGTGGGTGTGTGTATCTCAGGCATAACATAGCGATTTCAACACATTCGAACAGCACAAAATGCGTGTTCAGTCAAATGCCGTAACAAAGCCCATCCGACACAAACATTGCATTTTTATAGCCAATAATTTGTAATAAATGTGCGGCGAAACAGTGTTGACTCAGTGTCACTGGGACTGTGAAAAATTTCTGAATTTGTGAAACATACGCAAGAATGGATTCAGGGAGCTTCAGAATGCTCAAAGTAACCAGAGATGCTGGTTTGCCATATCCGGTAGTATGTGGATCAAAGTGCCATGTCTCTTAGAAATTCCTGATCCTAATTTTCCTGTAATAAGCCTGGGGAAATGGCATTAGCTTTGTGCTATGGTCGAATGAAACATGCCAATTATCCGCTCTTTGGCTGTTCAGTGTGCAGGCCATTTGTGCGCACATACTTTTGTTAGCGTTGTTATCTTGTTAAAAGTGCCACTTGCCGTGTCATATGTTGTATTGCTGCTTGATAGATTAGAGCTGGTAAATAGAGCCAGAAAGCAGTTCCACGTGATGATGTGACTTCCAGCTTTGTTTGCTACATTAAAAAAACACAAAGTACAATCTGTGGTACGCCTCACAGAAGACTGAAATGCAAGCTTGCCACGAAGACATGCTTAATAGTAACGCGGCAGTCACATATGCGCAGCTGCTCATTGCAGCATCCAAGTGCTATGATTTGACCATTTTCCATTCTTTCTGGAAAAAGAAAAGCAGATAATAAAGGCTGGTCTGTTGCAATGGGTGACCTGTATGTGTACCATACTTCTGGTATTTGAAACCATTATTATTAACGTTCACATTATTAACCATTATTAACATTTTGTGTGGCTTCACCTGTGCAGACGCTACGCCTGCTGGAACAGCTCCAGTCGGTGGTGACGTCCCGTGAGCCCGAGACCCCGCACGAGGTGTGGTTCCGCGAAACCCTGGGACCCCTGATATCCGAGACGCTGGCCACCCTGCGCAACCCGCCCGACCCCTGGCGTCCACAGGCGAGCTGGGCGGCCCTGAGGCGCCTGCACTTGCGCCTGCAGCGACGCCCCCACGAGGAGGGACCCCAGCTGCTCATGGAGCGGGTGTCACCAGCCCTGGCTGCACTCAAGAACTCGCGGGTAAGCCTGTCTGTCGGGAACGGAGCAGTGGTGGGCTTAGGTTTGGTTACAGCTGTGCCAATTGCCCCAAAGTGGCCTGTGCCAATTCGCTGCGCAAAAATTGTGATAGTCCCCGAAATTACACTGTTGCGCAGCTCCAGAGCACTGTCTTTTGACTGCAGGTTTGCTTTTCCTCCACCTTTGGCAAAAACTGAAAGCTGTGTAACCTGAAGCCAGAAGAGGCAGAACTAGCGTCAAACTGCATTAATGTTGTGCTTGCGGACTGGACCACTAAATACGCCCGAACAACGAAGATATCAACAAAACAATGAACATGTCTGCTACGCCGGCGGGCTTTTATTTGCTAAATAGGTGCACAAACTGTTCTTATTTTGCAGAAAAACAGTGCAAAAGCTGCCATTCTCATCGTTTTACAAAGTTTCATCTTGCAAAGCACTCTTTATTCACAATAGTGGCGCTTTTGGTGTTCTGAAATGGCAATTTACAAATACGGCAATAATTCTTTTTTTCCTTGAGTGTCTCTTTAAGGGCAGCCAGTAAGCCGTAACGTAATACAGGCCTAGAATGTATGGGGCATCAGATGCAATCACTTGTTCAACCATTATGTACGCACAGTATTCTCGCAGCGTATGTCATGGAACACAGTCTTACATTACAGTCTCGAAATTATGTTGACGTTACCTTACTTGGTATTTACCAGTGCCTTTTTCTCTACATTTCGTGCAGGTGCCCATGCCCGGGTGCTCTGGGAATGTCCGCATTTCAGCCGTCCAGTCGTCCATAGCTGTGCTGCCCACCAAGACCAAGCCCAAGAAGTTGAGCTTCCAGGTTCGTGAACTTTTATGTGCCCATATCGTTTGCCGCTGTAAAGCCATGCAGCAGCAAAGGCTCACGTTGTGGCAATATTGACAACCTGGATAGGGATGTCACTGGCAAGTACCGTGCCACTTCCACTGGCAAGATACAAGCTCTGGGCCTCTTGTACTGAAGCCCAATGCTATAACCACTATTGTCTAGGCATATATGTGGTCAGATGGAATTGAATGCCTTTATCGAGAATGGCCCACAGGCGAGCCAGTGCATTTACACACTTGGCACATCACGGGACTGATAGTTTCACGCAAAGGTTCTGTCAGTCTGACAGCGCATTAATATTTTTGGCGTGTTTTCATCACACTGATGGGGTGTCGTCAACTTGCCATTTTACTGTTCGCACTGAGAATAAATGACACCAGTCAGAGTAGGCCACAATTTTTCTCACAGGCTTTGTTTCCATATGTACATTTCTTGTTATTGATTGATATCATGCAACTGCGTTATTGTGCAGGGTACAACAATATAAGATTGATTGATAGGTCTGCTACTCTAGGTACAAAAGCAGAAAATCTGACGTTCTGTAAATGTGTTTCGATAGCTCTGCTACTCTAGGTACAAAAGCAGAAAATCTGACGTTCTGTAAATGTGGTTCTGCAAATCTTGACCTCCATGCCCATCCAAGGTCATGCCATCATCTCTGAGCTGTATCAGTGCCGCAGAAAATTGTTTACGCATTGCCCACGGGACGGTGTAAAGTGCTCGCTGACGAGTTTGCCCTGACGTTTCTCTGCCATGTCATTGCATTGATCACATGCTTTATTTCATGCAACTTGCATTTCACAAAGTCAAACCTTGCTACAGTAAAACCTCGTTATAACAAAGTTGACGGGGGAGCGGTAATTACTTCGGTATAGCCATTAGTTTGTTATAACCAATAGCAATTTCATCTATAGGAATTTTAAGGGGAATCGCGATTACTTCGTTATATCCGATAATTTGTTATATCCGAGTTCGTTATAACGAGGTTCTACTGTATAAGGAACGTGATGTGGAAACAGCTTCATTATATGCAATAATTCGCTGTAAATGCACATTTGTAATACTGTTTCAATAGCAAAATTATTTTTTGTTCAATTGGTTATGTCCGGATTTGTTATGTGGGAGGTTAGACTTTAGCAATGCTGGCCAAGGGGCTTCAGCAAAATGCTGGTTGCACCCAAGAAAAAGTTGCTCCTGAGGTGTGCTGCAACTCAATGTCAAGAGCTTGTCCATAGGATCCAACGGTATCGGAGCACAAAGTTGAAGGACATTGACCATAAAGCTGCTAGTTTTACTTCATATAGTGTCTCAGTGTGTTGCTATCACATTAATTGCTTCATTATTCCAGTGAAAACTGCGTATAGTTTGCTGGCCACAACTTTGTTGTAGCCAAATTTGACTGCACTTATTTGTGAAGGGTAATGTTGCCGGCCTTTATCACAGGCAGCTGTTGTAGCAAGTGGAGAGATGCAGGCGTTATATTCTGAGATGTGTCGCCGAAGGTGATAGCATCGCTTTGGGGACTGTGTCGCCACCTAGGTGTCTCTTGCGATGTGATTGGCTGGTTGAAGAAACCAGAGACCCACTGTTACTTTTCTGGTTTGTTCAACCAGCCAGTCACCACTGCAGGAGACACAGAAGTCAAAAGGCGACACTTAGTCACCAAAGCGATACTATCGCCAAAGGCGATAGTATCGCTCAGATTACAGCCCCAGGTGAGGTGTTATTCCTAAAGCCGGAAGCTGGATGGCCGAAGTTTTGTGTGTCATTGTCTTCACGCTCACCTTCCAGGGCTCGGACGGCCAGCGATACACGTTCCTCTTCAAGGGCATGGAGGACCTACACTTGGACGAGCGCATCATGCAGCTGCTGAGCATCTGCAACAGCCTGCTGGCGCGGGGCGCGACTGGGGCCAGTGCGCCGAGAGCCCGCCACTACGCGGTCACCCCGCTGGGGTCCCGGTCGGGTCTCATCCAGTGGCTGGATGGGGTGACCCCGCTGTTTGCCCTCTACAAGCGCTGGCAGCAGCGCGAGGCAGCCTCCGTGCTCAGACCTTCAGAGCTGTTTTATGGCAAACTGACGCCGCTGCTCAAGGAGCAGGTAAGGGTATTATGAGCAAGCCTCATCCAAGCGTTCCTAGTTATGTTTTAAATGGAAAGCATTTCTCGTAACTTGTATGGTGTATAGCAAAACTGTCATCATCATTAGCTCAGGTTCCAGTGAGTGCACGTGGCATCGCCCAATGTGCGGCGTTAGCACGCGCTTCTTTCTTCTCTTGTGCACGTGATCTCAGCCTGCTATTACGCTGGCGGAACTGCAGCTGGAAGGACGCTTGTACAAGCACACTGTGCGTTGATTTCTCAGAGGCACAGCATCTCGTAAAGCTGTGTGTGTGCATAATGTAGTACAGCAGAGCGGGATGGCGTCAAGCCGAGGCCACATCTTCCACGTCTTCCACCATTTGTTGTTTGAAGTGAACGTCTGTATGGTGTGCTCGGTGCGAAGCATTGAGAAGCGTTCGCCGGGCTTTGTAGTGCTTTACGAGGCATTTCCCAAGGGCTCGGACCACGACGAAATGTGGGTGTGCCAGAGACGGAACCCTGACCGGACAAGTGCCTTTTTTACTAGGCGCCACACAGCGTTTTGAGCAGTTCGTCTATGCGGCCCGTGTGCTTCTGTCTTCCTTGCTCTCACTGCAGCTAGAAATCTCGGAAAGATTTGTTTGTTCTGCTTGTCGCAAACTAATTGGACTCGTTGCAGCAGCGTGAAGCCAGTGGTAGCCAGAGAAAGTTCGCTTGAGCCAAATGTACGGCCAGTTAGTTTTGGAGTGGCTGAATGAGCAGTCGCAAGCTGACAGTGGACTCATTTCTCAACCATTATGGCGGACATTAACCAAAAAGCACACTGAATTCCCTGGTGCTCTGTGCAAAAGAAAAATGTAAAGTAACATGGAAAGAAAAGATTTAATGCTCCTTCAGTAAAATTTTGTCACATGGTGTGAATGTATACCTTGTAAACAGAAATAGATATCGATCTTTTCGTGAAATCAGCAAGCTAAAGTCGCCTGGCGACCTATCGTGTCTGTGTGTGTCAAAGCCGGGCATGGCTGTATCCATACCTAAATGAGATTACAAGCTTTCTGTGCCTTTTGACTGCGTTCTGTGTGTGCTTCCACATCTGACGTATTCCAACATTTCCTTTCTGATCTAAATTGTGTTTGAGTGTTTCACTGAGCGTTGAGTAGCTGATGTGTGACTATACTCGTTACACTTTCTCATACTGCATGTAGGGCAGCTACTCTGTGTTTAGAAGCATTTTAAATGCGAAGTGTTTCTTTGCCAACTTAGGCCTCCTTGACCGCATCTGTTCTCAGCGCAGTCACGTACTGTGTTTCTTGCTTTGCCAGATACAAATTTGCCCAATAAAGAGTTTAGCGTCTATTTGATGCCTCGGCTGCTGAAGTCATCACTGTCACGACAACATGCTACTAACGATTCTCGAGAAGCTGATTTTGTGCTTGAGGCAGCTCTGCTGCTTCAGCCAGTTGAATTGGAAGATTTCATTTCTTTAGATAACTTGAGACTGCCTTGCTCAGGGCATCACAAACTTGGACAATCGGCGGGAATGGCCAGTGAGCGTCTTGGTGAGCACGCTGGAGGCGCTCATGGCCGAGACTCCCAAGGACCTGGTGGCCCGAGAGCTGTGGTGTGCGGCGGCCAGTGCCCCGCACTGGTGGCGCGTCACCTGCGCCTTCAACCGCTCGACAGCAGTCATGTCCACCGTTGGATACGTCATCGGCCTCGGTGACCGGCACCTGGACAACATGCTGCTCGACCTGCGCACCGGAGAGGTGAGAAAACTGGGATTGCTTGTGAATTTTCTCCCATTCACCATTGCATAGTTTGACCACTGAAACGTTAAATTATTTGTAGGATAGTGGTAACGTTTGGTTGCTTATTGTGGACTTCGCAAAGATAATAAAGAATACAGCTCGATTTTCTTGAGCTGCAAGTGTTGGTGTGGAGTTTTCAGAACCTCCTGGTCTTCAAATCGAAGCAAAAATTCACTCATAATAGAGATCAGCCTGGTATGCTCTTTCAAAGCATAAGTAGCCAAACTGAAGCTTTCTTACTCTGATCACATCGTGCAGGCTGCTGTATGATTAAGCAAAAAGTAATCCTAACTAAAGCGGGTGGCAAAGAACAAGGTCGCTCATGCATAATAGTGAGGCGGTAGTGTTCAGTCTGCAGAGGTATGCTTGGGTGAGCCTGAAAGAACTGGTCTGTGGATGTCACTGGCATTCATGTTTTCATGGTGTCGCTGAGATACCTCAGTGACATGATGGAAACTAACAGTTGGCAATCTGCCAAAAGCAGACTTCATCTATCTCTCGGTGTGATGGCTGGGGAGGTTAGGCCCCACTTTGTTTCCTGTAGAAGTGTACAACACGAAGGACCTCATGGCCATTGTTCGGCAAGACCGTTGCTTTATTGGGTTTGGCCACTGCATTGGCCGACTGGTGTGCTGCCGAGCTGTTTCGTAGTGCCACTGCCTCCACTTTTGATTGTATTAATGGTTTCTTTTTTCACATTAAGTGCGCACAGTTCACTTCGTACACATTTTGAGCAGGTTGCAGTAACAGTGCCACAATTAATTAAGGGGGGACGTGGGTCTTAAAGGTGTCCTTATTTATTTGTGAACCAAATTTGATGAATGTTTGCATGCTTGTTTACACTCCTTTCTAATTCTAAAAACGCTGTTATTTTTTCTCTGGGTTCATTATTTAGTTACATAATTAACAAGACAGTCTCTTTTGTTCTTACTACAATAGGCAGACTACCACAGCACCGAAATATACAAATGGCACATTAATTGTTAGCAGAAGGCATAAGGAGCACAACGATGGAAGCACTTTTGTGATTAGGTCATTATTTTTTGCTTTATAGCATAATGAACTGTACCATTTCAAAAATAGGCACGCAAATGTCTCACAAAAATCAGATTTGATAAACTTAAGCAAGTAATATTAAAAATTCCTTTGCTATGTTGTGTGCTCCAACCATCTAGCTTCATGTTGCAAAAAGAATTATTCTTCTATCTGTGATGGCAGCTCAAATATCGGAGTAAATGTTTTGCTGGATGTGAAAAGCTGCCATTTTGAGAAAACCAAGAAAACAAATAAATGCCATGTTTAGGTGTGAGCAGTTGCAAATGTTTGTACACATACACACAATATTTTAGTTGGCTACCATTAGTATATGCTCAAGGTACTAGAATGTGAGCATGGCATCATTGGGTATGTCTCGTTTTAGCATTGACACTGCAAAAGATCAGGTGCTTTTTGTCTTTGAATTGATGATTTGGCTGAAATATGGCCTTAACAGATACGAAACTTGGCATATATGGAGAGTGATTGATGTAGGTCGCAAAAATGATATTTTTTAAAAATTGACTTTTTGACAATATTTTTGGTCTAAAGACCCATGTCCCCCCTTAAGCGCTTTCATGGTTCAGGCATTATACTGTAACAAATGCTTTGACAGCTGCCCAAGGAAAGGCAATAAAAAGCTGCACATTATGAAGGAACCTTTCAAGATACGAAGGCAACAGTTCGGACTAGTAAGCTAATTTGGACAGATGACGGTCATTGACCACTAAAACATTAAATTATTTATAGGCTAGTGTTGGCGTATAGCAGCTTATCGTGGACCTCGCAAAGATACTAAAGAATACAGCTCAATTCTCTCAAGCTGCAGAACTCATAAAAGAGGTCAGTCTCGGTCGGAAGAAGACTGGGCTTCGGAAGAACTCCTGTTAATAAAGTTTTGTGAGTGAATGAACGAATGATCGTTCTTTCAAAGGGAAACAAATTTGGTCGGTGTCCAGATCCTTTCTTTTAAAAATGTTTCATCCCAGCCAGACGGGCTTCTGTCATACTCTCAACTTCATGGCTGTCATCACAAGCAACTCTTTCTGCATTGAGTGCAAGGTAAACAAGTGCAGTAATTATTGCATAGCAAGCAGACCTGTGCAAATAGCAAAATTTTGAGTGCGAAACGAATTTAAATATTATGTTCAAGTGCAAATCGAATCAAATATATTTAAATAATCTTCAAATATTTTTGAATAATACCATATCTAATCATGGAGAAATGTACTGTTAAATATGGCCCAAAAATTTATTGTGGGAGGCGTATGCCTGCAGTGTCATTCCAAAGTCCTGAAGAACAGTCCAACACTGAACTGTGCAACAGAAAGCTGAGGTAACTTCGCTGCAGTACGTGAGTGTTAACTTCGCCGCAGCAGACTGGTGTTAGCTTCGCCTCAGTACGCGAGTGTTAGCTTCGCAGCAGTACACGGGTGTTAACTTCGCCGCGATACGCGAGTGTTAGCTTCGCAGCAGTACGCGGGTGTTAGCTCTGCCGCCATATGCAAGTGTTAGTTTCGCCGCAGTACACCAGTGTTATGGGGTGAAGCGCACTGCTTGTGAGAAGGGCCACTTGTCATGAGACATAGCATATTTTTTCCCCTTAATTTTCAATTTGCCAACTTACTATTTGAACTATAATAAAAGTTAAGTGCAAATCGAATAGAAAGTTTCGAATATTCGCACTCCTGTAATAGTAAGCACAAAGGCAACCACGAAAAAGTTAAGGATGGGCTTGTTCTCATTCATAGCGGCTACCTGCCTGCATTCTAACCTCTGCTTGACATGTTCCCACTTTCCTTGGTTGCAGGTGGTGCACATTGACTACAACGTGTGCTTTGAGAAAGGCAAGAACCTGCGAGTGCCCGAGAAGGTGCCCTTCCGCATGACCCCCAACATCGAGGCTGCGCTAGGGGTCACCGGAGTTGAAGGACAGTTTCGTCTTGCCTGCGAGCAGGTCAGTGGTGGAACTGCTTGCATGTGCCAGATTATGCGTTCATCAGCAACTACGGTAAAACCTCGTTATAACGAAGTTGAAGGGGGAGCCATAATTACTTCGTTATAACCATTAGTTTGTTATAGCCAATATTCATTTCACCTATGGGAATTTCAAGTGGAATTGCAATTGCTTCTTTATACTCAATAGTTCATTATATCTGGGTTCGTTATAATGAGGTTCTACTGTATTGCAGTGCAGATGGGTGGAGGCTTTAAGGAAATTGGGTGATCATGTTTCTGATAAGCCGGACTACCCAGAGGCTTTAGGTTGTTGAGCCAAGACAGGTTTGCTAAGTTTTCTGTACGTTTCATCTTGGTCTGCTTGTGATGCTTACTTGTCTGCTGTCAAATTAACCCTTTAGTCTTATGCTGGTGTGGAGGTTATACGTGGCCTCGGGCTACTACGGGCACCTTGTTAAGTGCTACCAAACTTTTTGGCAAATTAATGTGCCATTACAGCTGAAGAAACGGCCAGTTGCTGGTGCTTAACCGGTATGCACGGAGAACCTACCTTGTGGCCAGGGTACCTTGTATATTCGTGTGGAGTGCATTCTTTCGGGGCAGCATCATATCTCCTTTTTAACAGAGAAGCAGTTCCCGACCTTGGGCCAGCATGTTGTCTGTGCTGCTGTTTGGTGTCACACGAGAGGGAAAAGTGAGCCCACTATGAATGGATTTTTTTTTTTTCACGTAAAACTGAAGCAAAGTTGAGGGGTGTGTTCGTTATGCGAGTGCGTCCATTATGCAGGTAAATACGGTACTACATGGTGGTGGTTATGCCAAGCACAGTGTGCTACATTTGTGCACGTACACGTCTTTCATCCTTTTCTGCTCGACCCACTCTTGCCCTTAGCTGAGTGCTGACATAACGGGGATTTCGCAAAGCCTGACGTGCGATAAAGTGTAGAAAGTGTTTAGCCCGCAGTTGCGGGTTCGATCCCCAGAGCCACGGCTTCACCACAGCCAGCACCGTACCACAGCATGAAATTCGAAGAAAGGAAGGAGTGTGCGAGTGCTTGAACGATCAGATACAGTCAGTACATAGTGACGATGTCTGGAAGATTGGATTATTGAGACACCATTAGTTTATGGAGGACATACAGCCCTACCTCAACATAACGAACTTGTATATAACGAATAATTGGTTATAACAAATTAAAGTGAAAACCAGTACTGTCATTAAAGCAGTGTTACAACTACAGTAAAACCTCGTTACAACAGAGTTGAAGGGGGAGTGGTAAGTAGTTCGTTATAACGATTAGTTCGTGATAACTAATATCAATTTAATCTATAGGAATTTCAAGGGGAATTGTGATTACTTCGTTATATCTAGGTTCGTTATAATGAGGTTCTACTGTATACCTTTATAATGAATTATTGGCTATAACAAAGATATTATTGCATCATATAGAATTTGTTATAATGAGGTTTGACTGTCATGTTTTTTGGTAAATTTACAAATGTAGACTAACATGACTGGTAGATCAGGACATCAATAACTTGATACATTGACCAATTAAGTCACCCTTAACAGTGGAAAAACAGTGCGCGGTTCCGACGGTTTTCATGGCATGAAACAGGCTTGATTTTTTTGTCTGTCATCTGCGCAGGTGCTGAAGGTCCTGCGGCGTGGCCGAGAGACCCTGCTCACCTTGTTGGAGGCCTTCGTGTACGACCCGCTCGTCGACTGGGACAGCAACACCGGCCTGTGCTCTCCCGCGTCGCGCCTGGAACGGGACATGGCTAGTGCTCTGCTGGCCATCCGCATCCGCGAGACGGCCCAGCCCTGGGCACAGAACCGAAGGCTATTGGCCGATGCGCTGGACAAGACGGCCGAGCTCCTGCGCGATTGGCAGCAGGCGCAGGTGGGCATGCTTGAATTGTCAGTACGGTTCACGAGTGACAGTCGATGGGCTTGTTGAATATGTCTATGCGTGCAAGTGGTGTCTTGAGGTACTGAAGGCTCCAGAAGTTGCTAAAGACAGCAGAAGCATATCATGAGTGCCATATCTTGGACACCACATACACTTTGACTGTGCAGTTATCCTAACTTGCATGCCAGCTGACAGCAGTGTTATGTTTCACTACTCAATTTGTAAGTGCTCATACTAATATGTATTCAAACTAGAAGAGAAGCTCAGGGGAAGATGGGTGCTTGAGTCGATGAATAGATCGCAAAATACGATTTAGAATGGGGAATGTCGCAGGAGCCAACGTTTCGACAAGTGAACTTGTCTTCGTCAGGGCGGCAACTGCCTTCCCCTGCGTTCGTTTATGTAGTACGCCTTTGCACACTCTCCCCCGTCCTCAGAAATAGAGGAGAAGAGCAGCAGCACATGCGAACAATTGTTATTGGTCGCTGCCCTGATGAAGACAAGTCCACTTGTCGAAACGTTGGCTGCTGCGACATTCCCTGTTCTAAATCGTATTATGTATTCGGTATCACAACAGCCACCACTAGCCACAGAACAGATGTCCAGCACTAACGCCAGGAGGACAGTCCGTTTAATTTTGTGAAACTTGCTTTTTGTCCATTTCCTGACCATTCGCACAGAGGCGCAAACGTAAAAGAGAAAAGCAAGTGTCAGCAAGCATGGCAGTCTTATCTGAATATGGAAGTATGAACAAAAGGAATGCCTTGCAGACACTGTAGTTCACCTCCTGTTCTCCTTGTCCTTGTGCTAGGGTTGCGTACATGCTTCGGAGCAGAGCCTGGGCGAAGCGTGTGCCCAGCAGACGATCCTGGAAGAAGCCCTGGCATCCGAGGGCAAAGACCACCCGCTCTTCTCATTGCCTGCTCGTTACCGCGAGTGGGCGCTCGTCCGTGGGGCACGGGACTCGGCAATGCAGGCCCTGATGGTGAGCCCGCTCGGCTTGTTATCGCAAAAGTTGTGTCACGTCTACTAGAGCTGTGTGAATAGCAAAATCTTGAGTGTGAAGCAAATTTGAACAATAGTGTATGATTGCGAATTGAATAGAATATTTTTTGAATAAGGTTAAAATACATTTTAATAATACCATGATAAATTATGGAGAAATATGTTGTGAGACATCGGCGAAAAAAAGTGCATTGCATGGTTAGTTTTACTCCTACAATGTAGCCCTTGGAAGAACAACAGCCAAGTCCTAAAGAACAGTCCAACAAAAAACTGGGTACCTGCATGACTTAACTTCGCCACAGCGCATGGGACTGTTAGCTTCTCACCGCAGTACATGGGCATTAGCTTTGCCGCATTACCCGAGTGTTTGCCACAGAATGCGAGTGTTATGCGGCAAAGCTGACTACTTGCAGGAATTGGGCACTTGTTGCTGGACATAGCATACTTCGCCCCCTAATTGCAAACTTCAAATACTAATTCGACTAGTGAAAAAGGGAGGAGCGAATCAAATAGCGAATGCTTTTCGAAAAATATTCAAGAATTCGAGTACTTGCACACCCCTAATATTTTACACGAAGAGAAGTGGAAGTGTTTTGTTGTCATAGGTTTTTAACATTGTAGGTTCATTATCAGAGGAGAAAAATGAAGGCCAAGTATTGCAAGGTTACAGCATGGGAAGTTTTATACCTGATTGTCCATGTGATTTCATGGATTCCGGTCATGTTATAGACCCTTTTCACAAACTGTAAAGCTAGCTTTTCTGCAGTGCAGCTTGCCCTACAAACAGCGTGTGCAAGTGCAATTTGCTTGTGGTAGGGCATCTAAAATGTTGACGGATCCCTTCTGATACAAACATTCACAAAAAAACGGGCTGCAGCATGTGCAACTTGAATTTCGACAGTATTTAAATAAAGACAGCTGTCACCATTAGTAGGGCAAGCTGCATTGCAGGGAAGCTAGCTTTATAGTTTATGAAAAGGGTCCATTGCATTGGCTCTGAAAAATTTTCCCAGACTTGCCTTTTTATTCTTCCAGCGTCTCAAGAACACAATGTAATTATTAAAAAAGGAATGCTCTCTAGCCCCTAACAGACAACATCAAAATTGATGACTGCTGTTGCCCTTGCAGGAAAAGCTTGAAGAGTGTCGCCGCTGGAGTGCATTGCAAAGTGTAGCCATGTCAGCACTGTCATCGGGTGCGCCTCCTGACAGGTGGCGCCAAGTGTTGACAACTGAACCTGCCCTCGAGTCGGTGGGCTCACTAGCGCCCCTGGTGGATTTCTTGCAAAGCTCAGGGCAACTTCAGCTGCTCCAGCAGGTGAGTAATTGGTTGTGTTGGTTTCAAGTTGCGGATTTCAAGCCGGGGTGCAACTGGACTCTTGGAGCTGCTGGACCATTCACCAGCACGGGAGCAGGCCGTCAGAATGTGCTGTCAGATACCATATTTACTCAGTCATAATGCAAGGAGGAACTTTTCTGTGTGCGCATGAGAAAAAAATCATAAAACTGTGATTATAATGGAAGGCCAAACAACAGAACAATAACCTTATCAGTCAAATATTACCTCTATTTGAAGTGTAAGAAATTCTGCTACCTCCCCATCTACTTGTCCACGATATCTATGGCTAAGGCCGCGGAAGCCTTTGTTGTCAGTCTTGCACCTTCGTATTATTGACTTGTCTTCGTATTATTGACTTCGTATTATTGACCACCTTCGTATTATTGACTTGTCAATATCAAGCTGCCCTGCAGCAATTTTTTAGCTCTACTGCCATCAGTATGGTTGTTTATTCAAGGTGGACATTTGTGTTCACCTTGAACGCAATGCTATTCCAAAAGAAAAGAAACACACATTCCTCGTCGAAATGCCCACTGCACACCTCTAGTGAATCGTGCTCACTGGAGGAGGTGTGCCCAAACAACAAAGAACCTCTCGTGGATTTTTATGGATTCTGATTTAAACTCGAGTGCTCACGTTGTCGTCAAGTATATTTTAGCACAGAAGCAGAAGGTATGGATCAAACTCCGATGCATTGCAGTATTTTTTGGCACCCCGCAACGGTGGTCCAGTGGCTGTGGTACTCAGGTGTGGTACTCGGACACGGGATCAAACCCTGGCCACGGCAGCTGCGTTTCGATGGAGGCGAAATGTTGAGGCCCGTGTGCTGTGCGATGTCAGTGCACGTTAAAGAACCCCAGGTGGTCGAAATTTCCGGAGACCTCCACTACGGCGTTTCTCATAATCAGAGCTGGTTTTGGTACTTAATGTCCCACAAATCAATCAGTATTTTTTGCCTGCCGTTTGGCATAAGAAGGGCATTTTATACGGAGATCTGAGCACACGGCATTTCATTGCGGTGACAAGAGGGCTGTACTTCTTAATGTGAACATTAATTGCCATGAGACGCTCTAGTTACCATTTGCATTTACGCTTTGGCCGACGAGTGTGGACGCACTAGGAATCCCGTCACCAACTCTTATCAGCCAAGCAGCTGTTCCACGTGCGTCGTCTCTCTTGCAGTGTGAGCAGAGCGAGGCTGAGCTGCTGGCTTTGGTGCAGCAGATGCGGCAGGCGCTGCAGACGGCCCTGGAGTTGCTGGGCACCTACTCGGCCATCGTGGTGCAGGGCCCACCTCACGGCTGGCACCAGCCCAGCCACCGGCTGCAACACTGGCAACACTGGCTGGAAGGACTGCACCAGGAATTCACCCTGGCCAAGTGAGGGCAGCACACCACTGATGTGGCTTCTTCCTACTAACAGCAAAACAGATGAGTGTGCTAGGTTGTATACGGAATTGTGCAAGTTTTTGGGCGACGACTAGAGTGAATCACTTGCACCATAATTTGAGCAAAGCACTTGTACAAGGACAGATGAGCACTTTAGCGTTACCTTCCTCCTGAACTGTGCATATTCATGCTCAGCTTTGTCAAGTGGTTGAGGTTAAAGGGACAGGTTGAAAGGCTGGGCTTTCGTAACAATCAATTCACCATATGCACCGAAAACTGAGTATTTCTAAGCAAGGAAACAAAGAAATTGAAGTGGTACTCCCTGCTGAGGGAGCTAAGAAATCACGTCGTGTCATCTGTTTTCAAATCACTCTACTACTCCTGCATGACACGAGGGAAAAGTAAATTAGATAAGTTTTGGTAATAAAGAAACCTGCCGTAGGCCTTGGTTATTGCCATGTGTATCGACAGTTGAACTCTCTGCACAGTTATTGTTGACAAGTCTGTTCACTGTGCCCGCACTGTTCCTTTGTTAGCTTTTGTTTAGCAGTGTGCAATGCCTTCATTGATGTGCTGCGACGTTCTCAGCAGCTTTACCATTGGCAGCAGCTATTCACTGCACCTTTCAAACTGAG
>JABSTT010004750.1:0-21638 GCA_013339685.2 Hyalomma asiaticum
CGCGCACCCATGCAAGCTCCGACGAGCTCAAGTACATGGTGTGTCAGCCTTGTTGTTGTTGTTTTGTGGCGTTTAACGTCCCAAAACCAGTTCTGATTTTGGAGACGCCCGTAGTGGAGGTCTCCGGAAATTTCGACCACCTGGGGTTCTTTAACGTGCACTGACATCGCACAGCACATGGGCCTCAACATTTCGCCTCCATCGAAATGCAGCTGCCGCGGCCGGGATTCGATCCCGCGACCCTCGGATCAGCAGCCGAGTACCATAGCCACTAGACCTCCATGGCGGGGCAGTGTCAGCCTCTCAATGGGAGCGACCCGAGCTTTTGCGAGCAACTGTTGGACGTAGATGTTTCCCGATCTATCTTCAGTCCTTAAGTACGCGACGACACCGTATGCCTGCGGACTTGCGTCAGAAAATACATGAAACTGCAAGTGAGCTCCGTCCGTGTTGACTTGAGTCAATGAGCTCCTCTTCAAAGTTAAACTTCTTACGTCTTCACGTTCTGTCGTAAACTTGATCCAATCGTCTTCGAGATCCTTTGGTAATGGTAAATCCTAATCTAGTCCTTGCTTCCATATCTCTTGAAAGATGATTTTGGCTCTGATGGTGAATGGAGACAAAAATCCCAACGGGTCGAAAATTCTCGATGTCGCTTGGAGCGCCGTTCGCTTTGTGGTTTTCCCGTTCTTGACAATGTCCATAATCGGGTCAAGGTTCACACGCAGAGTGTCTTCCTCCGTATTCCAGTAAAGTCCGAGTACTTTCGCTGGAGTAGGCTGCATCGTTGATCCCTTTTCCTTCAGTGTGTGTCGCAGCCTGTCCTCGTTAGTCGACCATTTCTGCATGCTCATGCCTGCTAGTTTCGTGATCTCGGTTGTTTCCTCATACAAGTGGGAGATCTCCTAGGGTGTTGAAGCGCCGAATACCAAATCGTCCGCATAAAAGCTTTCCTTGAGCTGAAGAGCTGTGGATTGATATTTTGAATCTACGTGGTTGAAATGGTACCGAAGCGTAGACGATAGGAGAAACGGATTTGACGTTGTTCCAAAAGGCACACGAGTCATCCTGATCTCCTCGAGCCTCAGAAGCGGCTTGATTTTGGTCGGTACTTCGTCAAACCAAAAGAAGCGAAGCGCATCTCGGTCTTCCTCCTTGATGAATATCTGAAGGAATGCCTTCTGTACATCCCGCGTAAGTCCGAACGTATACAAACGAAACCTGATTAGCATCTTCAGCAGGTCGGAGTTCAAGTTCGGTCCCTTTTAAAGTGTTTCATTTAGACTACATGAGGCTGTTCCGTGCGACGATGCGTCGAAAACAACGCGCAGTCTTGTAGTGGTAGACGTCTCGCGATTGACTTCATGGTGCGGCATGTAATAAACGTTGCCTAGCGTAGTTTGCACGTTCTTGACCTTCTCCGCATGGTCATCCTTAACATATTGCCTAATAGCGTTGTCATAAGCTTGTAAGGCTTCATCTTTTGAAGAAAGACGTCGAACTAATGAGTACAGTCTGGAAAGCGCAACATTACGATTGTCGCTCACATCTGGTCCATCTGGTTTCCATGGGAGCGACACTTCATAGCGAGCGTCTTGAAATTTGATGGTTTCATTAAACTTCGTTAAAACGTCTTCTTGGTTGGATGATGGTGCATCCACAATACCAATGGCGTCCATTTCTCAGAAACGTTGTAATGGGAAGGAAAGGGCTTCATTGTCGTGTGCGTCCACTCGTAAAACACAGATGTGACTGCTCGTCTTCCGATGAACCTTCTCGGAGAACGCCAAGGGTCCTTCAAAAGTCCATTCGAAGTTCGTGTTGATGGCTACTAGAGATCGGTTTTCTGCGTCCCATTTGACCTCGCTTGAATTCGACATAAGCTTCCAAATCTGGTCGGACCCGATCAAGATACTCACTCCCGGTTCACCTATGACTCCAGGGAAAACCATTGCGTCTTCTATTTTTTTACCCTCCGCAACGATGTCGCGGAACAACTGGTTATCTTGGGGCACTTCGATCATATCTTCGCATATGAACGACACGACGATCGCTTCTATCTCTACTGAGATGTTCTCGTGCTGACTGAGAAGTGCAATGCTCACTACCTGAGCCCGCTGAGCATGCTGTGGTCGTGCTAGTCCAAACGTGCTAACCACGAGATCCATTTTTCGCACGGGAGATAAATTAAGCTTCTGGAATATGTCTTCCCGCGAAAATGTCCTTTGGCTTCCATTGTCCAAGACACCGCGGACGTAGCAGCAATGAGCCGGAGTCGTTAGCCAGGCACGGAACGTCTGGAGGAGAACCTCCGTAGCTAGTCGAGGCTGTGTAGCGTTCGTTGGAACATGCATGGCGACATTCGGTGTTTTTCTCGATCCTGCGTAAACTGAGCTGCTGAAACCGTCAGCGTTGCTCATCGAGGAAGCATGGCGACGCTTGCATGTTGTACATTGTACACTGAATCCTGCGATGGCAGTCACGTACCAGATGCCCCTCCATGGTACACTTGAAGCATCGGCTATCCTTCCTGAGCATAGTGCGCTTATCGTCGAGGCTAACTGCCCTCGTGCATCGCTCGGTCTTATGGTCCTTGGCATCACAAAAGAAGCATGGTTCACTTAAGTCTTTTGCGTTATTGTGAAGCACCCTTGCCGCAGGAGTCGACGTCATATTGAAGCTCGGAGTTTGCTTAGAACGCGTCTCGTTCAGCCTCGGTGTTTTAGTCTGAGAACACTTCTCTCTACATTCAACTTCTACCTGAAGAAATTTCAGCAGGCGCTCTAACTCCTGTTCAGCTGAATCCGCACTGCTGCCTGTGGCTACTGATGACGTAGCGGAATCGATACTTTCCCTCTTGTAATAATCTACTACCTTGTCTTGCGGAATAGCCTTCAGGAGTATTTCCATAGCATGGAAGCGTATGAAGAAGCGCTCACCCCTAGTTTGGCGAGTCCTCTTCGGTTGAGTTGAACGTCGTCGAATAACTTCCGCAAAGCTCTAACGTTATCGATGAGGCCACAGATCCAAGCATGCGCAGGTTCTCCAAAAGTTTCTGCTCGATCAACTTGCGGTTGCCGTAGTGTTGCTTCAAGATTACAAGGGCGTCGTTGTAACTTGATTCCGTCACTTGGATTCCGGCGACGGCCATAGCAGCAGCTCCGTCCATTAGCGAAACCAGGTAATGCAAGCGATCTGTGTCAGACAGCCGCGGGTTCTTGTGGACAGAATGTAGAAACATATCCCAGAACGGCTGCCATTTGGTGATCGTTCCGTCAAACGCACAAGCTCTAACTTCGGCAACTTGGCGCCAAATTCACGTAGTGAACGTGTCGTGTTCGTCGAGAAAGTAGCCGGTTGATTCCCGTCAGTTGCGGGCGGTGGCTCCATTGTAGAAAGCGAAGAGGAAGTTTTTAACATTTCCTTTGTGGTCGAGCAAGGTCAAAGCGCTTATAGCAGCTTCCTCGTATTCAATGACGGAATCATAATCTCTATGGCTTGCTCGTCCGTCATGACTGCTTCCAACTCGGCGTTGAGCAGGGTCAACTCTGACTTCGTCGCTTTCAACCGGCTATTCAGGACACGAAGGGCAGAAAGATCGAACTGTCCGGGTTGAAGGATCTCGTTCACCTCGTTGATGATCTTAGTGCTTTGCGCTCGGCGAGCGGCCCGCTTGTTCTTGATCCGCTCCATGACGGCTCGTTGCAGATATCTCTTCCGAAAGAAGCCGCAAGTTGCGAAGGCGCTGGCTGGCTTCCCGGGTTTCGGCACCAAAATACGATGTGGGGAAAAGACACTTCTGCCGGGTTTATTGGCGCAGAGCGCTCAGCCGTCCTAACATGGCGAAAATACAGCCGATCACCAAACCAACCGAACAACATTCTAACAGTCGCGAGCGCACGTCTTTTCTTTTCTTCCATGCGCTAGCACGTAGCGCTAGCACGATTTTCAACAGCAGCCGCGCGCGTGGCTCTGCGATTCGCTTCTTCAGCAGTTGTCCGCACCTTGCGAGAAGGCGCCATCAGGAATATCGAAGAGCCAAGTCAGGTTGCGTCGCCTGCCGCGTGATGCATTGCACGATACAAGACTGCTTCAAAAGGTAGCGCTTCGAAATATTGATGACGGAAATGTTGAAGAAGATTGTTTCATAATGATGATGTTAATGATGCCTCTGTAATTGGTTCAGAGCTACAAACCATGCAGGCCTGTGTTCTTTCAAATGATTCCTCGAACTCGTTATGCAATCCACTTTCCCCGACGTGTAGTGGCGTATTATTATCCTGCCACGGAACATTACATTTGTTAATGCGATTCCTCGGCAGACGTTATAGCTGTTTAGGTATTTTAGCGAAAACTGACTTTTGAAGTGTCTATGAGCTTAGAAGTTCAAAGTGTGTTTTTTATGCTAGACTGTTATTAATATGTTGCAACTGTAGAATTTAAACCTTCTTTTGCTAAATATTAATATGTGTGGAACTGTATAGTACAGTTTAAACGCATTTACGGAAATATTTCCATGCAATAAAGAGAAAAAAAAAGAAACAAACGGGCATGGCTCAGTGGTAGAATGCCCGACTGCCAAGCGGAGGATGTAGAGGACGTGGTTTGAGTCCTCCTCATCATAGTTTTTTTTTTTTTTGCGCGAAAGCGGTTACGGACACCGGCGGCGGTGGAGAACTACGGCGCAAAAACGGCCCTTGTTGTGATCTCATAACAGCTTACCCTGTAAAAGCACTCTGGCAGTTAAAAAAGCTGGAAAGGAGGGAGGGCGGCAAGATAAAATGAAGTCAATGGCAATACAGTAATCTTTGTATGTAGTTCTTGTTATTTTAAACGCTTCTCGACTTCCCTAGGTTTCCATGTAGGGCTTCCTGGGGTAGCCATATCGATTGCACATAAGCCACAATTAGTCAGTAATTTTGACCTTCTTGTGAAGTAGACGTAACTTAGGAGTCCCCGAAGACCCTCATTTCCTCATGGTATATTGATATTTCAATAGTCTTTGCCTTTATGCGCTAGCTGGCGTGTAATTGACCACCCGTCATTTTTGCTTGCGCCCATATGATTAAAAATATTTGGTATGTTGGACTCTTTAACGTAGAAAACGAAATGATTGAGGCTAATCTATATAAGGTAGTTGAAGAACAGAGGAGACTTCTTACTGAACGCATTAGTTGCGAGGACGGTCACCTCCTTTCCATTGATATTTTGGATCGTTAATTCCACTCCAACTTTCCCTTCGCTGTAAGAGAAGAGTCAAGTGAAATCTCATGTATGTAATTCATATTGCATTGAAGTGTCAAGGTAACCGGATACCGCAGGAAAGCAATGTAATGTTGAGCGATTCCTTCGATTCATAAATTATGTTGAGTTACTCAAGATCACGTCCCGTTTCCTTATCAACATCTGTGGCAAGTTCAGATGACTGTGAATCAGAAAGCGAATTTTTACACATTGAAAGCATTTTACAGATAATGAATATTCGTATATTTAGTGCATTCCAATACGCGAGAGAGGTAAAGTGCCGTAATTATACAGCCTTGCAATTTTTCGGGGCAACAACAATAATACTTTACGGAGTTTTGACCATGAGATGATCATTTGGCAAGTCGGAGTGGATGATTGCATTATGAACTGCAGTAACCTGCATGTCATGAGCGGCATGATTTACATGCCACGCTCTTGGTGGTCTCCTGGCCGTTTCGTTAATAGGATGTATACGAAAATTGGTATGGCACAACATGACTGCCTAGCGAATATAAATGACAGGTCATGAAATGAAAATCATGACATGCATGTCATGAGCGGCATGATTTACATGCCACGGTCTTAGTGCTCTCCTGGCCGTTTCGTTAATGGGATGTTTACGAAAATTGGTATGCCACAACATGACTGCATGACGAACATAAATGACAGGTCATAACATGAAAATCATGACATGCATGTCATGAGCGATATGATTTACATGCCACGCGTTTAGTTAATGGGATGTACACGAAAATTGGCATGCCACAACATGACTGCATGACGAACATAAATGACAGGTCACAACAAGAAAATCATGACATGCATGTCATGAGCGACATGATTTACATGTCACGGTCTTGGTGCTCTCCTAGCCGTTTCCTTAAAGGGATGTATACGAAAATTGCTATGCCACTATATGACTTCATGGTAAACATAAATGACAGGTCGTAACATGAAAATCGCGACATGAATGTCATGAGCGACATGATTTACATGCCCCGCGTTTGGTTAATGGATGTATACGAAAATTGGCATGCCACAACATGACTGCATGACGAACATAAATGACAGGTCATAACATGAGCATCATGACATGCATGTCATGAGCAGCATGATTTACATGCCACGGTCCTGGCGCTATACTGCCGTTTCGTTAATGGGATGCATACGGAAATTGGTATGGCACAACAAGACTGCATGACGATCATAAATGACAGGTCATAACGTGAAAATCGTGACATTCATATCATGAGCGTCATGATTTACATGCCACACGTTTCGTTAATGGGATGTATACCAATATTGCTACGGCACAACAGGACTTCATAATGAACGTAAATGACAGGCCAGAACATCAGAATCATGATATGCGTGTGTGAGCGGCATGGTTTACATGCCACATTCTTGATGCTCTTGCGGGCGTTTCGTTAACTTCATATGTACCAAACTCGGTATAGCGAGAGAGCAATGCAAATCCATTTTACGTTGCTGATGCGTGCTTCGCATTTCCTTGATTCCCACTGCACGTGGAATCTGCAATTTTTTTAATTGGAATGTGTTTTGCATTATACGCACGGTAACCTCAGCAGATAATACACAGCTACCACGACCACCACCATCGTCATTATCATCATCATCATCACCTTGTCTACACCCACTGCAGGGCAGTGGCTTCTCCCATAGATCTCCAATTATCGCGGCCCTGTGCTGACTGTGCCCAATTTATTCCTCCGAATTTCTTGATGTCATGCGCCCACCTAACTTTCTGAGACCCCTTGCCACGCTTACCTCCTCTAGAGATCCACTTATGGATGAACGGTTGTCTTGTCTTCGCATTACATTGCCCGTCCACGTCCATTGCTCCTTAATTCAATTATTATGCCCCTAACATGCGTTTGTTTCCTACCCCAGGCTTCTCTTCTTGTCCCATAAGCTTACACCTACCATTTTCTGTTCCATAGATCGCTGCGTCGTCCTCAATTTAACCTGAAGCCTCTTAGCTAGCCTCCAAGTTTTTGTCCCGTAGATGAGTACCAGTAGGATGCAGCTGTTATGCACTTTCCTCTTCAGAGAAAATGATAAGGAACTACTCATTATCTGAGAATGCTTGCGAATGCACTCCATCCAATTCTTATCCTCCTAATTATCCAAGCCTCATGGTTCGGATCAGAGGTCATCACAACGTGGCCTAAGTACACAAATTCGTTTACCACTTCCAATGCCTCGCCACCTACCTCAAACTGTCGTGCTCGCCCAAGGCTATTAAACATTACTTTAGTTTTCTGCATATTAATTTTCACGCCGACGGTTCTATTTTGCCCGTTTTGGTCAGTAATCGTGGTTTGTAGTTTTTGTCCCGATTTACTTAGCAAGGGCATGTCATCAGGAAATCTGGTGTTACTGAGGTATTCTCTGTTAACCCTTGCACTCACCTGTTCCCAATCCAATGTTCTAAACACCTCTTGTAAACATACTCTGAATAACATTGGACCGATTGTCCCCTCGTCGTACGCCCATCCTTATAGGTATTTTACTGTTCTTCCTGTGGAGTAGTATGGTGGCTGTGGAGCCGTCGTAGGTATCTTCCGGTATTGTTACGTAGTGGGCGTCTGCACCCTGATTCCTCAATGCCTGCAGGACTGCTGAGGTATATACCGAGTCAAATGCATTCTCGTAATCTATGAAGCCTATATATAGGGGTTCGTTATACTCCGCGACTGATAGTGTGAATATATCCTATGTCCAACAGCCGTTACGAAACCCTGCTTGTTCGTTAGGTTGACTGAAATCTAATGTGGCAAGAATTATCTTAGCTAATACCTTGGTAAATACCTTGGTAAATAAATACCTTGTAGACGACTGACAGTAAGCGGTCTGGCCTGTAATTTTAAGTCCTTTTTGTCACCTTTCTTTTGGATTAGGATAATATTCGCATTCTTCCAAGATTCTGGTATGCTCGTAGTCATTAGGCATTGCGTATACAGGCTTGCCAGCTTTTCTAGTATTATCTACCTACCATCCAATAAGATATCTGCTGTTATCTGATCCTCACCAGTTGCCTTTTCCACTTGCATCTTTTTCAAGGCTTTCAATAATTTTTTTGTCATTACTGGTGAAATTCCAACCTCTTCTGAACTACTTCCCCGTTCAGTAATATCCTGGTTATCGCGGCTACTGCAGAGGTCTCTGTAGAACTCCTCGGCTATTGTAACTATCTCATACCGATTCGTGATGAAATTCCTTGCTTCTCTGTTAATGCACACGTCTTTCATTTTCTTAGACGTCTCTTCACCGCCTACAGGCTCCGTCCGTTCTTTAGAGCATGCTGAATCCTATCCAGCTTTGGTATGTCCGCTGTTTTACGCTTATTGGTTAACTTCGAAAGCTCAGATAGTTTCTATTCTCTCAGTTTCATTACATAATATCATGCCTTGCCGCCTTCTAATCAAGCCTTTGGTCACCTGGGAAAATGTGCTACTAGTCTGTCGAGCGATTTTACCTCCTACTTCTATTACACGCGTGCAAAAGGACCGTGGTTTGAATCCTGGTTCCAGGCAATTCTCCAGCACATTAAAATTAATCGTTGTATTGCTCCAATTGTAGGAGGAGGTATGGGGTGCGACCACAGCCGCTAACGCACTCCCTCACCAGAGCACGATTGGCCACACTGGAGCAGTAACGGCAATAACCTCCTATGAACACGCCAAAGAATATATCAATCGCATGTTAAATTACCGCGAATTTTTGGATAACATTGTGATTGGGAGCTGTTGGCAGTGCTCGTCTGCGGCACTCCTTTACATACCTTGGTTTCAGGCCCTGCATCCGTTCTGTTGCAGGGATGACTTCAATCGTGAGTTTACAAGCGTGTCCCTGAGGTTACGTGATCGTCTGTAGACAACGCAAGGGGCGGATAGAAATGCACGCTTAACTCGTTCGCTTTTTTCTATAATGTAGCAGCGCCGCCTGAGGATGATGTTCACGTTAGGAAAATTCGCGCTGTACGTTAAGCACAGTTTTTTGCGTTTTGGGGTTGCGTTTTGTGGGATGGTTGAAAATGGAATCTTATTTGTTCAGTGTACTGGCTTTCTTGATCGCGTCGTCAATTATACATGGTGGATCCCTTTCCCATTTTTTCTTTTTCTCTGACATCGACACACGTGAGGTTGCTTGGACCGCATGCATAACTGTACAGCCGGGAAAGCACCCCGTAAAGAAGTGAGGGGGGAAACGTGGGGAGGTGAAAGAGCTGCTGGCAACTTAATCCATTCGTTTCCAAAGCCGGCGAACCGCCGGCCACCTCCGCTTAGGCCCAAGTGCGATAAGCCGGCGATTCGCCCGCCTCCAAGTAAAGCATCATTTGTAGGATATCCCGGTAAAAGGCGTGTTTCTCAGCGCTCTTGTCTGATCGTTTCTTCTTTCTTCACCAAATGGACATGGTTGACCGCTGTGTTTGAACTCGGTTGGTTGATAAAAAAATTGAAGTTGCCCGCTCCGCTTCCATTGCGAAGCCATCTGCTGCGCCCGAAGAAGAATGGTCTCACGTCTGAGGAAATTCTGTAGCTCTTCTTTCAAAGCGATCTCTATATTGATAAACCCGGAACATGTCTCAGACCAAGGAACTAGCGGGGATGAGAGTAAAGGTGAGAGCAGCAGTGATTGTGAGAGCAGTGTGTATATACCAAGCCTGTCTGCTTCAAAAGCAACATTAGCAAGAAATTCGAGAGCAGTGCTTCTAGGAGACATTCCTAGACAAAATAAAACAGAAATTGTTAAAATCGCAGCGTATTAAACTGAGTTACCCAGGTTTCTGTACGACAGGGTAAACGCCAGCCCGTGGTGGCAAAAAATGCGCGGTAGAGCTCCCGGGAACGGGCGCCCCAGCCGCGGGAGCGAATGGATTAAGCACGTCCTCTTCATTATTCCTAGGTCACGACGACCAGTACAGATGTTACAAATATGTTTCGCTGCGGTTCTCACGTGCAAAAATGAGCTTTAGCGTTGCAACCTCTGAGTGCAAAGTTCCGTATTTTTCATAACAGAGCAACATTTTTCAAAATCGAAACATCAAAAAAAGCTTCCTAGCATTCAATCACACGCCGTCTTGTACTTAATGTCACTGTTATTTGGAAGCCAATTGCGGTCGGGGAAATTCTTTTTTAGATTGGTCTCTTAGGCAGGTGCTGATGCACTCTTGCTAACATCTCGATAATAATAATAAGAAGAAAAATGTAATAAACGCGCTGTCAATAACGTATGATGGGATCTAGAAGAACAGACGGCCACCTCTCTATTGCGTCTAGCACGTGCAACATCCGGGAATTCGAGACAAACAGACACACATTATATATACGTAGACACATACATGGAACACCTCCAAATGCTAAAGTAGAAAATTGACCGAAAATAAAATAAAAGCTTGTATTCTTGGAACTTACACTTTCGTCCAGTTACTTGTCGCTACGAACTGTAAAAGAAGCACACACTCTTTTCACATCCTTGTCTGTCAATTGATGAAAACCCTTGGCTGTCACCTACTAAGCAAGGGCAAGCAAACACTAGGGAAAGCTATTTCTGACGCTATGCCACATTGCAGACAGAGAAGGGAATACTTGAAGGTAACTGCAAAAGTTCTACTTAGGCACCCGCTTAAGCTGAAACATGTGTAGTACTTGTAAAATGTGTTCAGCTAAAATTTGCCGGGTGGAGCAACGTTTATGAAGAGGAAAATTAGCATACAACTGTCTGTAGCAGAAAGGTACAAGGAAATGCATGTGGATTTCTCAGAAATCAAAGCGTCCTAGTCGCCAAAAAAATCGTCCTGGTCCGGTGTTCGGACCCAGGACCAACGCCTGTCACGGGCGCTTGCTCTGCTAAATGAGTTAATCCAGGAGGCTAGCGAATGACAGCGCGAAGGTGAATACATCGACAATTCGAAGCACACTGGCATGAATATACCCCAAATGAGCTTTGCGGAAGCCAGGAAGGTGGAGTGACGTTTACGAAAGGGAAAATTAGTATTCATCCTCATCGAGTTGTCGATGCAGTCACCCTCGCGATGTTAACACTACCCTGCTGTTTAGCTCAATAGGAAGAACGAGCGCCACGGACAGGAGTTGGTCCCTCGTTCAAAACCAGGACCAGGACGAATTTTTCGGAAACTAGGAAGCTTTCGTTTCTGAGAAATCCATATAAATTTCTTTGTAGCCTAGTGCTACAGACCGGTGCATGCTAATTTTCCCTTTCATACATAGTGCTTATGTGGGGCTAAAACATACGCTAGATTAACGATACCGCAAATGAACTAATTGTAAATGAATGAAGAAACGTTTTCGTTCTGCGTCTTGAACATTGTGTTCACCATAACGTAATTTAAAGAAGCTGTACATGTTGTTGCATCATTGGAGAAGTTTGCATTGCCCCACTATGATTTAATAAGACCCCTCCGTGCTTTCTCATGGTGCCTAAACGTGGGGACGGTAAGCCTTGAATATACTGATTTCAGCAAAATAAGCGAGCTTTGGCAATCCCGCCATGTACTCTGGAGGCGTGACGCTTGGCTTGACAGTAGAAAGGTCCTAAAAACCCTGAAGTCACCAGCGACAATTGTCGAGAACATGACCAAGCAACACAGGGACTCCCTGCGCTATACGCGCACATGGGCGGCTGCAAACGACTATCGTTTCACCTGGCACTCGAATGGGCGGATCCTAGTTCGGAAAGCAGAGGGTGCTCTAGCTAATGTAATCCAAAGTGAAAGTGAATTACTGGAGCTAAGTGCTTCATAGGTCACTGTCATTTACTTATGGCTCCCACATAAAATGGCTTCTGCATTTTCCCACCTTATTTATTCGGCCTAGCTTGCAAATCGTGGTTATAGCAACATGAACAAGAGTTTAAACTGTTTCATTTAAACCTGCAATCTAGAAAGAGCAAATTCCATGAAACTGAATGTTTTTTTTAGTGACGTAAAATTTCCATTTCATGTTCTTATACTTACGGAAACCTGGTCTCGTAGTGCTGCGGAAGCTTTTTGTATGCCAGCGTATAATTGTCACTGCCTCTGCCGAGACAGCAAACGAGAGGATGTGTATTTTAGCGCTTAGGGGAATGAATTGTGAATTTTTTTCAGCATTTACGAATGTCACGCCCGACTACGAAGCGATTACTCTAAAATTGGGTTCCTTTGTTTAGTGTGTCTGCTACCGCCCACCAGGCCGAAACATATCCAATTTCCTAACATTTCTGGATGCACTTTTGAAATTTGTTGATGACTTCAAGCGTAGGGTGATCATTGGAGCGGATTTAAACATTGACTGTTTGTACTGATAGTGCTATAAAGCTTGACTTAGAGCCACTGCTAAACACCCACTCATGTTACAATGAAATAACTCCACCTACGCGCATTACCGAAAATATAGCCACAATGGTAGATATCTTCATCACCAATCACAAAAGATCTCACGTTAAGGCTGGTGTCTTTAACTACGCTACAAGTGATCACATGCCTCTTCAAGTTTCACTGTTTCAAATTAACACCTCAGAAAAGCATAAGCACACCTACGTGTACCGTGAGATATATCCGGTCACGTTGCTAAGCTTGCGGGACTGCTTATCTAATATAGAGTGGTATGAAGTTTTGAAAGAAAACGACCCAGATGCCGCTTATGAAATGCTCTCATACAAATTTACAGAGATTTACGATAAATGTTTTCCCTATAAAAATTTCGTAGGTCAAAAAATGGTAGAAAGCCCTGGATGAATCATGAAATGCTCAGCCAAATACGAAAACGTGAACAACTTTATGGACCGTTTGTTCAAGTAATATCTGCCGAAGCCCTCAAAACTTATAAAGCATTCAGAAACCGCGTAAAGAAAAATATTCGTTTAGCGAAAAAAGAATATTACACCAGTCTGTTCGGTTCTGCTGGAGCAAGTTCTGAACTCATGTGGAAAAAATGAAATCGGTAATTGGTCAAGTACCTGAACCACTTAGTAAACTAGTAAAAGACGTAATCGAGTTAAAAGGCTGGGAGCTTTCTAACGCATTTAATAATGTCTTTGTCTCTTTCACCCCTTTCTCGAAGAATAACTGTACCTCAGCTTTAAACTATCATAATCAGCACACCATTTTTTAAGACCCGGTCAGTGAAGCTAAGGTAGTTTTGTCTTTCATTAAAGTCAATAACAGCAAATCCCTAGATACGCCAGGGAGGCAAATGACATCAGTTAAATATGTTGTCGACATAATATCTAACTGTCTAGCTCACATTTTTAATGTGAGCATTACAACCGGAGTATACCCACGTAAAATGCATTGTGCGAAAGTAACTTTTATTTACAAGAAAGGTAACAGAACCGATTCTTCCAATTATCGTCCAATTTCCATACTGCCTTAAAGGGCCCCTTAGCCACCCAGGCGTCAAAATTTAGTTGTTGTACTGCTTTTGTGCCGGTGTCCGCAACGAACACTTAGCCAGAAGAATTTTTCGAAACGGTCCCGAAATAGCGGAGTTACACGCGTTTAATTATTAAAACGCGGCGCTTGCCTGTTTCGCTCTCTCCTGCGCCCCACCGGCCGCTTGCCGGTGACACCTCCTCGCCAAGTGCTCCTCCGAATATCACGTGACATTCAATCCCAATGACGCGCATCCGGTTGACGCGCCTCCGCCGGGCTTCCGCGTTCGCGCAAGTGTTTTGTTGGTGCTGTACCAACGCTCTCTGCTAGCGCTATCCGTCGTGTTCTGACAGTTGCTGCAGTTTCTAGTCGGCTGCACCTGATTTGCACTTGCGTAGCGTAGCGCAGTTACGAATTCACAAGCGTGCACACGCAACCACCACGCCGACACACGACGAGGAAAAACAAACAAGCAGGGAGCGCGTGCATGTGCTAGCACACTAACCGGAAGTCGACGTACTTCTTCGACCAATCAGCGGAGCTCGGACTTTTGTGACGTCACCAAAAACCACAATGTCATAGCGGCTAACTTCGGTGAGCCGGAAATCGCCGGCGAGGAGCACAGGATTGTTTTTCGTGTTTGTGGCGCGGCTGCGGCGCGTAGCGCAGCCGCATTTGACATCGTTCATCGTGGCCCCATTCTCAACTCGATGCGCGTGTTAACTTGAAATGTTCAAAAAAATGTCGGGGGTGCTTTAGGGGCCCTTTAGACGATTCCTAGACCGATATAAGGTTCTTTGTAGACCGATATAAGATTCTTCACCCAGTACATTATGGCTTCCCAAAGAATAAATCAAGAGAGCTTCCCCTTCTCGCACAAAAAGAATGCACACTTGAAAATTTTGAAGATCATAACCTACTGTTAGGCGTGTTTTTAGACTTCAGGAAAGCTTTTGATGGCCATAGTCATCAGATTCTTCTGCAAAAGCATCATCGCAATGGCGTTAGGGTAACGCCAACCACTTAATATCATCGTACCTGCGACATCAATCACAGTATGCGGAAATCAACGCATACGCATCTTCCTCAAGACAGGTTAATTTAGGTGTACCTCAAGGAAGCAACCTGGGTCCTTTTCTCTCTTTTATATATCAGTGACATTGTCAGCATTAACCACACGATAAATTATTTTATCTATTCTGATGGCACGAGTATTCTCTGGTCATTCCGCTAGTGACTTATCAACTGATGCTAATACTACCCTTGATTTAATTCAAAAATAGTCTGTACAAAACCTACTTGGTTTAAATGTCTCAAAACGAAAGCTCTGATGTTTGATCCGCGTCATAAGGAACGTCTCACGCATCCGCTATTTATTAATGGTGCACCATTTGAATACGTTCAGCCTTTCAAAACTCTAGGCATCTATTTTTCTGCTACAATGGCATGGGATCTACACGTAGGCTTCTTGGTCAAAAAGCTTTCGCATACTCTTGGACTGTTGCAGCGAAAGTGTACAGCGTTTCGGGTTACCACAAAATCTACTTCTTTATAACGTTTTATTCTCTTCCACTCTTAACTATGGGGTTCTTGTCTGGGGCACAACCACAAATACTAATATTATGAAGTTATTTGTGCTGCAAAAGCGAATTATCAGCTTAATTTGTAAGAAGCGCTATTTGTCACATACAGCTAAATTGTTTACCTAATTACGCGTCATAAAGCTTTGATCACTTTACCAATATAGGTTATCGTGTTATTACAAACTGTGCACAAAAAAACAGGACAATGCTCTACAAAACATAAAGACTAACACAGCTGCATACAAAGCACTTAATCCAGTAGAGTGGGAAGTAGCTCGAAATCGCACAAACTATCGGAAGCAAATGCTCCGTTACCGGCTACCATCACTGTTAAACCGGTTGAAACAAAGAACCTCGCGTTGAAATGGCCAACTTAACATTAAAAGAGGTTTCGGACATGTTCATATAAATTCAAGGTTCATTAATATTATTAGACCCTCTATTTGTGCAAACCCCTTCAATGTTCGTAATTGTTATATATGTCCCTACTATTTTTCTTGCGTAAACTGCTTCAACTGTTCTTACACCAAGGTTCTCTGTTTCACGAATGTTTCGACAATCTACCGCTAACGTGTGTCCATGTATCCCGTGTGCCTTTTTTGTTTAATGCACTTCTTTTTATTGTTACCTTTATTATTTTTTTGTGCTACGAGCTGTCTGTTGCTGCCATATTAAGGGGGCTGTGACCGCGCGAAGATACTCATTACAGAAGTTTTCTTGTGACTGCTCCTTTCTTTGAAAGATAAAAAAAATCACAGCATATCCACGGGGTGAATTATGATGAGTGGGCGAAGCTCCGGAGGGAATCATCGGTAAACTGTGAATCTTTCGCGTAAATCGCCCAGTCCATCATCATGTAAAGGCGTGAGAAACACTGTATTCGTACGCTGGGATCTCGCGTTTAAGGGGGATATGCTGTGCTAGAGCCAGGCCTGCGCGGAACTGCAGGACAGTGACAGCGTAAGCAGGAGGAGCTACTTTCTTAGAGGCCACTTTAAACGCTTGAGGAAACTAGTGCAAGTAGAAGTGGTAGGTATCTCCTGCGCCATAACTTATCATTTTGCCAAGTAGGGAAGTACCCACTACGCCATAATTACCAGTGCCTCCGTAATGGGTTCAAAGCTACAAAGCACGCAGCTCTGTGTTCTTTCAGATGATGCCTCGACCTCGTTATACAATCCATTTTCGCGTCGTGTAGCGGTGTATTACTATTTTTCAACGTAACATTACGTTTGCTAATGCGATTCCGCGGGAGACATTATACCTGTTTAGGTCTTTTAGCGATAACGTTTCAACCACAGGCGTAGCTCAGTGGTGGAACGCTCGACTGCCACGCCGAGAGCCTGGGTTCGAATCCAGGCAGAGGACACACCTTTCGGAATTTTTTTTTATAAAACTAGACGTGGCTACGTACATCACCAACAACGAACACCATGGGATGTACAGACCCACGCCCTAAGGAGCTTCGCCCCTAAAAAAACATTAAACTGATACGCTTGTTCACAGAGGTACGTTGGAATGCCGCATACCAGTAATATTATAGCCATCGCGATATTCAAATCCTTAGCGCAATTAGTCAAAACCAGAGGAGGCTGAAAATTTTTCTCATACAACTAACTCACGTCTTACCCCTCGTTTTTCTTCGGATGTGCTGCTTCTTGCCAATAACCTTTGTTTAGTTGCAGCTGTGTCGTTTAATTTCCGTGCCGACACGGTGCCACTATGGGATGCTGGGAGGAATGCAGGACACCATACACACGGCATAAGATTATTTTCAGTAGTTGAAAGACTGTCTTCAGTAGTCGATGTCATCTGGTCGTCGTCTGTTACTGAATCATAATATTCATCTGACCCTAAGGGCTGTAAAGAGAGGGTGATTAAGAGAAAATCATCGACGCTTGCTCAGGAGTTCACGATGTTGAGGGTGTGTTGTCACTTGCATGTAGCAGGGATTGAGCACAGGAGTAAATATATACTGGATATTGATAATAAACTGAACTAATTCAAAAAGTAACAGCAAAAGAAGACATCGCATTATAGCAACGTGTTAGAGCAGGAGTATATAAGGAATTTCGTGCTATCTGCCAATGAAGCTGTGTGGTAGTTATAATAGCGTCTAGGGTCTTTATTCACAACTGCCCCGTTACAGTCTGATTTTGGCATTTACAAGAAAAAAAGGTTCATGAACGTCCAGCAGAATACCAAAAATGACCATGCCTTAGAATTACTATCGCATGAAATCTTCAAACATTCTAACTTCAGCAAACAAAGGAACGCTGTCGCTGTTTAGCAACGTGGACCGATATTAGTTTGAAACTATGCTGATTGAACTAACGAAAATGTTTAAGCTTTTCACAGGACGCATAACAGTTAAGAAATCCACAGTTCTTGTAGAATGGCGAAGCAGTTAATGTGATAAGCACAAACTGGGACACTATAAGAAATCATGCGAAGTAAATTTTTGTTAGCGAATGTTTCGGTTTTCTCCTCCCCAACAGCTAAATTCCTTCCTGCACTGGCCTGTAGCATGGCTTATGCGCACGCTGACGTTGTTGTTCCTTCCGCATACGCATGGGGAAGTGCATTTCTTAACGTTTCCCGAAGCTCTTCGACGAAGTTCCGTTGAAAAACGCTGGTCACTTGGAGCGATACTACTTCGTCCGAGAGAAGTAGTAGTATCGCTCTGCCACTCCGTGAGGCCGCTCCGTGAGGCCGTTTGTAACTTCGCGGTTCCCTTCTATTTTGAACCGGCCAGTATTGTTAGTAATGTACGAAAAACTGAAGCATTAATTATTGTCGCAGTCACGTAACTCAATTAGCCATGAACAAAAATTTAGTAGCTGCTTGGTGTAACAGTGCTTTGAAGTAAAATGATGTTTTATGCCATTTGGCGTCGTCGGAGCAAAAAAGTGAGCTCTCACAAAACGGCAGAAAAAGTTTTGCGAACAAACATTGATGAGAAGAACTAGTTTTTAATTTCAACAAGCTTGTGGGAATTTTTCGAAGCATATTTATGATGGTCGGAAAAAGGCTGGATGATTTGTCGTGGAATTATCCTCTTAATAGTGAAGCCGCCACGTCGCTGTTAAGGCCTATTTACAAAGAAATTATGAAAAAAACGGGTAAATTTAGCAGAGTACATTCATTACTATACCACGTTTCTGTGATCAGTGCAGCAGAAAATATAAACTAAATGCAATGACAAAATAACACTTTTCTTCATCTTAGAACAAGCTGAGGATGAATCCATGCCCAGAACAGATTTCCTTTTGCTCGGGCAACGCGACATGGCAATAGAAATTGGGGATAATCGATTTTTTAACGCTATCTGTTTTGAAGTAAGAATAAACGCATGTAACTCGCACAACCTAGCATGCTTATTCAAGGTCAGCTTCGTCTGCGATCTGAATCATCGTTGCGTTGTCAGGTTGTCTCGCAAATATCCTGCCAGGAAATGTCCACACACACACACACACACACACACACACACACACACATATATATATATATATATATATATATATATATATATATTGTGAGCGCGATCTATGAACTACTCTTCTTCATCTCTAGGCATCATCATCACTTGTATTTCTCCTCATCTGTACATATCATCATCACCTGGACGATCCGATCTTCGTCGTCGCAGCTCGTGATCGGCCATTGGTCCACGGCCGTCAATATATATATATATATATATATATATATATATATATATATATATATATATATATATTGTACATGGTAATAGGAAACAATATTTTGTCATTTGTTTCGTGTCTATTTCGATAATTAACTGGTCCATTCCTTTCCCTACTATTTATACTGATATTGTCAGGTAGGTGACGGCAAAGGCAACGTAGCAGAGGCAGGCAGGCCAAGACGACGTCGTCAATAACCAAGCGGGAATTTCTTCGAGTGAAACCTTGCCGTAAGGACAAGTGACAGATTAGCGGCCCGGCGGCAGTGACGGACAACGTGCGTGCACCGGGGTTCACATACTGAGCGCGCGACATCAGCGGTTCATCCAGAGCATCTTGCGTTGCGCAACATGTAGTGTCAGCTCACCAAGTGGGCAAAGGAACTGATAAGATACCTGCCATGGCTCGCTATCAGCCATGCGTCGCTGAGCCCTGAATAATGAGCCATAAATGCGAATGTGGAAGCAGAAACAAACCCACGCGGCAACATAAGATGCGGAGCACCTTAGGGCAGGGCTTGTTGGCGTGTCCTCCGGCTGTAGTCACGGTGGACCTATATTGGAGGCAGCGCAGTCGATATTGTGCGTGCATTTGTAGTTTGAAAACGCCGGTTCAGCGCAACTGCTGGCGCCACCGCCTCAGCAGCAGCGGCCCACCGTTGCTTCTCTGGCGTTGTGTGGCGAGTGAGCGAACCACGCGAACGACGCGCGTTGGCTCTGGGATCGTTCTTGGCGTTCTTTCCGTGATGAACGCTGAACTGGCAGCTCGCAAGGAGTGCGACCGCGCTCTCAGACGCGAGAGAAAACGCCGACGGAGGGGCCGAGAAAGTTCTACGTGCCCAGGGGGAGAGAGAGAGAACAACTTTATTATTGTACGTGCCCAGGAAGCAGCGGGCTCTCGGCAGCGCAGGTAAGCTGAATCTATAGCCTCTTTATGCAGTTGAAACAAAGACTCTCTTCTGTCACTCATTGCCCATTAGCAGCGATTGATGTGTGCCAGTCGAAAACAGCGGTCCACCACTGTGTGTTTCGTACTTCCCCAGAATTTACGCCAGTACAGCTGAAATTTCAGTGCCACGTACGTTTAGAAATGCGGTGAGCACAAGACCCACGCGCCGTTGGTATTTTTTATATCTATATCTGGCTTGACGATTGTGGTTGCGTCGCAGTCTTTTTTATACGAAGCTAATTTTGTTTCATTCGCGTGAATTCCTTCAGCGTTTCTTCGTTGTAATGCTGAAAAGCCATGCTTTACTCTTTCTTATCAGTTACGCTCTGGCGTTAAATCTCTGTCGGAGCGAAAGGGAGTTAAGCAGCGAAATTCACCGGAGGGGGCAACGTCCCCCTGGGCAAGTGTGGGGTGTGAGGGGCACTTTCCCCTTTGCCCCTGCCCCACAGCCCCATACCCTCCCCCAATGTTCACACAGATTTTCAGTCGTGTACGTGTCTTCATCTTACAACCACACCCAGAATCCGCTTCGATATAGGGCACAAATGCCCATTGACGAAAACGGCAGCATTCGAGCTGTTCAGCCCTACCTGGAAACTGGACTTCATAGGACTTTCTCAGCGTTATAACAGGTTTCGCGCGTGATTTAATAATGATTGGCTTATCAGGATTTCTTGTCGGCATACGATAAGAGGACATGATATCGGAAAATACCACTGGCTCAATGATAACAGTAGTAACAATCTATAAAACACTCCCGAAGACCTGCTCGTTGTGGTGTCCGGCCGAGCGCCGCATTTGATCAAGTCGATAATGCACAGGCGCGCGAAACAAATAAAAAGCACGCGCCGCAACTTGCCGTTGCTCATCGGGACTGGGCCACGCAACGATGAACATGTGGCAATATACGTCACGCGCTCCTAAAAAACTTCTCTCCTTCTTTCGCATGAACCATGAAGCCGTCGTTCTTCAATTTGGAAGGCAAGTGTTTCCGAAATTTGCTCAGTGAAGAAGGCCGTCTTTTTGCAGTGTGCAAAGCCGGTGACTTTCATCGTGACTGAGGCCGAGGCAGCGGGGACGCACTTCGCCGGGAGAGTGGGCCAGATGGAAACTTTCGACTAGTCCTCCAGCGACTGGGCTTCGTACGAAGAGCGCCTTCCGTCGTTCCTAATTGTCAATCGTGTACCCGACAGCGACAAGGTGCACGCGTTTTTGAGTATCGTCGGTCCCAAGATATACTGGCTGTTGAAGTCATTAACAGCTCCAGATCTGCTTCTACAAAGAGTTTCGAAGTCCTCAAGAAAGCTTTGAGCGACCACCTGTCCCCGAAGCCGTACGTGATTGGAGAGCAGGCCAGGTTTCACCGGAGGTGTCAAAAGGAAGGCGAGTCCTTATCTGAGTATGTCGCCGAGCTTCGTAAACTGTCTCATACGTGCGAGTTTGGAAGCGCGCTGGACGAGTCCCTTCGGGACCGCTTCGTGTGTGGCCTGCTACGAGAAGACATTCAGCGAGTGCTTTTCACGGAAGATAGCAAGCTAACGTTCCAGAAAGTGGTGGAGTGGGCTCTGGCCATGGAAGCGGCTAAAAGGAGTGCTGCTGAGGCACGTGGCGGCGACTTCTCAGTCAGCGATCTGCACAAGGTGCAAGCTAAGCCCCAGAAAACAAGTAAAAGCTGTTTTCGCTGCGGCTCGCCAAAACACAGGAGTGAAGCATGCCCACATGTGGACGCAACCTATTTCGACTGCGACAAAAAAGGACATA
>JABSTT010004751.1:0-20768 GCA_013339685.2 Hyalomma asiaticum
CTGAAAAATCGCCGGAGTTACCCTTTAACCATGACGACACGGTATCACCTCACGGAAAGTACGGTATACGACCACCGTTGCCACCACCGTTGCTAATATATTCTATTAATGCATCTGTCGGTAAGCTAAGTAGTGAGACTCATTGAACGCTGCAGTGTGTAAAGCAAACACCGAAGGCGCGATCTTCGTCGCCGTGCGCGTTCTCTTTAGTCCGCATTCCGTAGGCGGCGTGTTGAAAAGCACCCTTGAGCAAGCAACGTGCGTGAGTTATGTCGGAAACTCGGTAATTTCCGGCGGAGCCGCTTCGTGCTACCTAATGACTGCTTTGGTCTCGACACCGACAGGGCGCGCCTTCAGAAGCCTACGCATACCGCCATCTTGCTTACGGGTTACTAATTACCACCTCCCGTGTTCCTGTAACGCTTAAGGCGAAATTAAATACCCAAAAAAATAAGAAACACTTGCCGCCAAACCAACTTCGGAGCTCCACCTCGCCCTCCGTGCTTGGCATAACTTGATTAATTAGATTTTCTTACTAATGAGACACGTTCTCGTTAGCTGCGCTAATGTGCAACACAAAAGGAGGTATAGGTTACACCTAATTGTGGGTCTTAGTATAGATTCCTTGGCTCAAATAAAATCACCATGCTCCCGTAAAAAGGAGACGATATTTCACTGTTGAAGTATGAACACATCCTGCCCGGTGAACTCGGAAATATCCCGCAGTGTTTCGAGCACGGAAGAGTAACATAGATAATCTGTGCATCCTCGTCGTCCAGTTATTCGTGTTTCACTGTGCTTGTGTTTGAGGCCCACGTACGCCTGATCGCCTTCCGCATATCAAGCAGGATATTCAGTCACTGGTATAGAGGGGCTCAGGAAGAGCATCTCGGGGAAGAAAAAGGACAAGTTAAGCCTTTTCTTTTCAGCCAAGGCACACAAAGAAGGTATGCCTTTCAGGGCAATTATTAGGAGATAGGGCTGTTGGCAGAGTGAACTGTCGATTTTTCGGCAAAAACGCTTGAATATTTTGGCCTGTCATGATCCTTATATGGCGGGCAACTCAGACTCGGTTATTCAACATCTGTCTGAGAAGGAAAAAACGAGCGAAAGGTTCTTTGCTTTTTCAATAGATATAGAGGATCTGTTCTATTCGATTCCGCAAGCTCCGTTTTTAAGTGCTGTTAGGGATCACACAGAGCACTTCGGGGCTGTCGCTGTTCCAGAATGCTTCAGGTTTATCTATTGACAACTTCCTGGAAATGCTTAGGTTTTATCTTTCTTCGACGCTCGTTCATTTTAACAACGAAACGTTTGTGCAAAAATATGGTGTTTGTATAGGTTGGCGCATTGCACCTCTCTTAAGCAATTTGTTTTTATCCAACTTTGACAAGCATGTGGACGCGCTTCTTGACAGAACTTGTGTTGTAAAAATTTTCAGATATGTAGATGATTTCTTCCTTATCTTGAAGGGCGCTGACATCATGGAGAGGGAGGAGCATGTGAACAGTGTGCTTGATGTTTTCGAGAAATATGGTTGTGGTTTGAAGTTTACCCACAAGATGCCAGTGGAGGGGTGTTTACAGTTCCTTGATTTCCGCATAAATTTTAATGAATATCAAATTTGCTGGACATACCTTCCGCGAATTAAAAAACCACTCCTCCACTATAATCCGACGCATTCATAAATTGTAAAAAGAGGAATAGCCATGAGCTGCCTACGAGCCACCTTGCGTAAATTCTGTGAGCACCGGGTTGCATGCAGTGTTATGCACGAGGTTAGCCGGCTGCGAAATGCCGGGTTCATTGATTGATTGATTGTGGTTTGGTTAGGAAAGGACGCTAATTTCTGCAGCCCATGTAGGGAGCACGGCTAAGCGTCCGTGGGGGTGGGGGAAAGGGAGTGAAAGAGATAGGGAGGAGAGAAAGGCCGTAGTAGAGGGCTCCGGAAATATAGACCACCTGGGGTTCTTTAACGTGCACTGACAACGCACAGTACACGGGCCTCTGGCATTTTCGCCTCCATCGAAAATGCGACCGCCGCGGCCGGGATCGAACCCGCGTTTTTTGGGTGGCAGGCGAGTACCGTAACCACTACACCACCGCGGCGGACAAAATGCCGGGTTCCCTGATGGCACGATAGTGTCAGTTGCAGAAAGCCTCCTCGCAGGGGTTAAAAGGGCACGGCCTGGGGGCAGAGAGAGCAACAAAGTCAGGTGCGACCTGTACCAGTCCGTACCTGCACAATGTGTCACACCGTCTCAAGAAAGTGGCACAGAAAAAAAAAAATTGGCAGATCCCACGAGCAGTGGGAATCAAGGAAATGCGAAGCACGCATAAGGAACGTAAAATGGATTTGCATTGTTGTCTCACTATACCGAGCTTGGTACATATGAAGTTCACGAAACGGCCGCAAGAGCACCATGACTGTGGCATGGAAACCATGCCGCTCTTACACGCATGTCATGATTCTAACGTTATGACTTATTTCCGTTCGTCATTTACTCGTGTTGTGTCATAGCAATTTTGGTATACATCCCTTTAAGGAAACGAATAGCATGTAGATCATGTCGCTAATGACATACATGTCACGATTTTCCTGTTATGACCTGTCATTTATGATCGTCATGCATTCGTGTTGTGCCAAACCAATTTTCGTATAGGCTCCGTGCAGTCGAGTTTTCCATGTGCGACATCAGCGCCAGAACGCAATGCATGGCATTTTGCTCTGTATAGGCATTTCTAAATAACTACAATGTCCATTTTTTTCTCTCTTTTTTATTTGTTTATTTCCCTGTATTTGTATTCCTTATTTCTCTGTATTTCTTGATGTTAGTTCGGTTATTTACTTTGTACTTGTCCCCCTTACTCAATGCCCTATTGGGCCCTGTAAGGTATCATGAATAAAAATAAATAAATAAATAAATAAATAAATAAATAAATAAATAAATAAATAGAAGCAAAATTGGTCAGACTGTGATAGGAAAATACGCGAACGCGATGCGCGTCTCCAACTCTATAGCAGCAGCGACCGCCCGACCCACCTTCTTTCGTTTTATTTCCTTTGAGACGCGCGCTCCAAAACTACGGCAAACTGTTTCAAAGGGCGACGCCGGGAGCGTTCGTGTGGTTAGCAGCACGCCCGAAAAGCAGCGAAGAAACGCGCGCGTCGCTGTCGCTTCGGTTTCCACCGTGCGCGCGCGTCTCATACGTGTGACCCAAGCGGCCAATGTCAGCGATACTGAGCCGTCCGACGAGAGCTACGTAGCGCCCTCTGGTCAGTAGACGGAGCCCATACATCCCATTAACGAAACGGCAATATAGCGCCAGGACCATGGCATGTAAATCATGCCGGTCATGACACGCGTGTCATGATTATAATGTTATGACCTGTCATTTACTTTCGTCGTGCTGTCGTGTTGTGCCATAGCAATTTTGGTGTACATCCCATTAACGAAACGCCTGGCATGTAAATCATGCCGCCCATGACATGCATGTTATGCTTTTCATGTTATGACCTGTCATTTATGTTCCAGAGTTCTTCAATCATACCAGTTACCAAACTCCCCATAGGCCCCATGTATCAAAATCCGGACACGCCAAGTGCCAAAACTGCGGAGGTGAGCAGATTGTCGCGCCATCTGTCGACACAGAAACCAACTAATAAATGCTATGTTGGTGTGTTTTCTGTTATGGAGCGCAGAAACTCCGCTCCGGCGCGTCAATGAAGCGAGCCTTATGCAAACGATGTGGCGCACACAGAAAATCCGTCAATTCGCAGTGATTCTGGCGTCCCTGGCGTCTTCTGCAGAGCAAGGAAATTCACTGACCTTGTGCCGTCGCTTCTGCTTCTGCACGAACACTTAAGGTTCCCGAAGTGTTTTGTCCGTGCTGACTGCTCTCACGAAAGAAGCAGGGAATCGCCTGTTCGGCTGCCGAGGCCGCTGGTGAAAGAACAAGAAAGCTTTTCGAACAGCGGATTATTTTCGGTGAATAATTATTCTTTTTTTCGTCTGAATGTCGATGTGTCATTGGGAATCCAGCACAAAGCGCGCACCAGTGGTATTCAGTTGACATGACTACAGCATCGATGTGTCAACACAGCAGTAGAAGGCCTTTAATGCAGAGCGTGTCGTCTGCAAGCGAAAAAGCGTATGGTGCAAGTCGACGATCCGAGTGCAGGCGAATTGCAATGTAAGGCGTCTCTATCTCGCTGCTTTCTTCTGCCCCTCTTTAGCCGCGTGATAAGAGAGCCATTAACAACTGTTACGGTGCTCCAACGTTTGTGGCCCCCACTTTCATGCAATAAACATCGCCTCCGAGATCCGATGAGTGTAGCGTTTCCAGTTACGGCTCCCAGATGGGGCGACACTCTGTTAACCTCCGCCAATTTGGCCGTCGGCTTGTCCAGATTTCGGAACGCAGTTTGGCAACTGGTATGATTGAAGAACTTTGTTTATGTTCGTCATGCAGTCATATTGTTGCAGACCAATTTTACTACACATCCCACTAACGAAACGGCCAAGAGAGCACCAAGACCGTGGCATGTAGATCATGTTGCTCATGACATGCATGTCATGATTTTCATGTTATGACCTGTCATTTACATTCGTGATGCAGTCATCTTGTGGCATGCCAGTTTTCGTATACATCCCGTTAACGAAACGCGTGGCATGTAAATCATGTCGACCATGACATGCATATCATGATTTTCATGTTGTAACCTGTCAGTCATGTTCGCCATGCAGTCATGTTGTGGCATACCACTTTTCGTATACATCCCATTAACTAAACGGCCAGGAGAGCAGCACCAAGACCGTTGCATGTAAATCATTTCACTCATGACATGCGTGTCATGATTTTCGTGTTATGACGTATCATTTATGTTTGTGATGCAGTCATGCTGTGGCATACCAATTTTTGTATATATCCCATTAACGAGCCGACCAGGAGAGCACCAAGACTGTGACATGTAAATCATGCCGCTCATGACAAGCATATCATGATTTTTCATGGTATGACCTGCCAGATATGTTCGTCAGGCAGTCATGTTGTGCCATACCAATTTTCGCATACATCCCATTAGCGAAACGGCCGGGACAGCACTAACACCGTGGCGTGTAAATCATGACACTCATGACATGCGTATCATGATTTTCATGTTATTACTGCCATTTATGTTCGTCATGCAGTCACGTTGTTCATCATCATCATCATTCATCATCATCATTTATTAACCCTTAAGGGCACTGAACAGGGCATTACATAAGGGGGGGGGGGGGGGTTACAGAGTTCGTGGGACGTATGATTGTGCAAACTCTTGTAACGAAGCCCAACAGCATTGTAGCAAATAAAGAGCATACAAAAAGAACAAATATTCAGTACTAATGACTGCTGAAAAAAGGCGTAGACACAAGGATGCGAGGGAGCTAAAATTTAAAACATAGGGCAATTACAAAGATATTATAACAAGAAAAGAGTGCATAACTAAAGTTATTTAAGAAAGAGCGTGCCTAAAGATTGCTTAAATTTTTCTGTGTTCGTCTCAAGGGCAATGCCTTCAGGAAGGCAATTCCAGTCCTCGATGGCTGCCGGAAGAAATGATTTATTGAATGAAAGGGTCGAACCGTGAAGGCGTTGAACGCTGTTGGAGTTGAACAGGCGGCGAGAAGTTCGAGCGGGTGGGAGTAACAGTGTTCCATGCAAGTGGGAGAAGCTGTGATATAATTTGTGGAATAGGACAAGTCGGGAGATTCTACGTCTTGCTACTAAAGGGGGAAGTTCAAGAGATGATTTAATGATCGTTACGCTAACGTGTGAATTATAATTCGATGAAATAAATCGGGCAGCACGATTTTGGACAGTCTCGAGAGAGGTGATCAGGTATTCTTGGAAGGGGCTCCAAATGGCGGAAGCATATTCTAATTTGCTTCTAACAAAGGTTTCGTAAGCAATTTTCCTAATATCCGGAGGGGACAGACGTAGGGTTCTTTTCAAGAAACCTAAGGTCCGGGACGTATCGGTTACAATATTAGAGATATGCTCAGACCATGACAGTTTGCTGGTAATGAGGACGCCTAGATATCGGTAAGAGGTTGTATGCGACAGAGCTGAAGAATTAAGCGTGTATTGATATATCAGGTTACTCTTTTTGCGTGAAACTACCATGCATTTGCACTTTGAGACATTAGTTTCCATGAGCCAGCGTGAGCACCATGATTCTATTAAGTCTAAATCATATTGTAATAAAGACTGGTCATTACTGTTCGAGATTCGACGGTAGACAACGCAATCGTCCGCAAAGAGGCGAATAGATGACGTTATTCCGGATGGCAAGTCGTTGATAAAAATAAGAAAGAGAAGCGGGCCAAGGACTTCGTATCTTCGTGTCAATCTTCGTTTTCATCCCACTAACGAAACGGCCAGGAGAGCACCAAGACCGTGGCATGTAAATCGTGCCGCTCATGACATGCATGTCATGATTTTTATGTTATGACCTGTCATTAATGATCGTCAGGCAGTCATGTTGTTCCATACCAATTTTTGTGTACACCCCGTTAACCAAAAGGCCAGGAGAGCACCAAGGCCATGGCACGTAAATCATGCCGCTCATGACATGCATGTCATGATTTTCATGTTATGACCTGTCATTAATGGTCGTCAGGCAGTCACGTTGTTCCATACTGATTTTTGTATACATCCCATTAACGAAACGGCCAGGAGAGCACCAAGACCGTGGCATGTAAATCATGCCGCTCATGACATGCATATCACGATTTTCGTGTTCTGACTTCTCATTTATGTTCGTCATGCGGTCGTGTTGCGGCATGCCAATTTTCGTATAAATCCCATTAACGAAACGGCCAGGAGAGCAGAAAGTCGCAGGCGGATAGATAGATAGATAGATAGATAGATAGATAGATAGATAGATAGATAGATAGATAGATAGATAGATAGATAGATAGATAGATAGATAGATAGATAGATAGATAGATAGATAGATAGATAGATAGATACGCTCAAAGTCGCCGAAGTTCGCTAAGAAACGCTTCGCATTTAAAAGCGGTGTGCCTGTCATTTTCACCGCACCACGTATAATACAGAGGATGTGTCGCTTGGTGAATTGTGCGCAAGGGGCGGGGGAATGCGACACAGGGCATGTCGATCCGTGTGGGGAATGCCACGTTTCTGTCGTCTATTCTATTCCCCTCTCGTGTGGCAGGTGCTACATCGGTCAAACTTGCCGTTGCCTGAACGACCGTTTCAGGGAGCAAGGGAACGACCGTTTGAAGGAAGGAAGGAACAGCGAAAGGAAAGGGAGCAAAGACAGCGCTCTTTCCTTTCTGTGTTCCTTCCTTCCTTCGCACTTGTGCAGTGCGCTACCAGTACACCATAACCATTAACCAGCGCGATTTCATAATGTCTAATCGGCAGCGTAATTAGGAGGCTTAAAGCCATTTCCCTCGCAGGAATAGCCCGTCACGTTAGTGGTATGTCTCTGCAATAAAGTCCTCAATACCGCAGGCCGCGGAGTGGTGTTCACGTGCGCAACACACTGGAAACACCACTCAGTGGCGGGTCGCTATGTAGTAGATTGAAAAGAGTGTCGGTGTGATGCGGCAGAAGTAAATACGTACCATCGTAAACGTGTAGCGGTGAAAGAGCGGCATGGTGTGCTGGGCCAGTTGGAGCAGTTACGAACTGGAAATACACTAACGGATACCGTTACAGTTAGAAGGCGTTTTCGAGAAAAATATTACACAACTGAAGACAAGAGAACCTATGAAAGACAGGGGGGGGGGGGGGGGGGGGGGGGTCATAAGTGGAAAACGTGAGAGGAACAAAGTACCTTCAAAAATCTACAGAACATGATCATCATCATCATCATCATGACCCGGTCTCGCTTATTACAGGGCGAAGGCCTCTCCCATGGCTCTCCAATTAACCCAGTCCTGTGCTAATTGCGACCATTTTATCCCCGCGAACTTCTAGATTTGATCTGCCCGCCTAACTTTCTGCTGCCCCCTGCCGCGTTTGCCTTCTCTAGGGATCCACTACATACCCTTAATGACCAACGCTCATCTTGCCTGATCCTGACCATTGGTGTGAAAATGAATAACGTTCCTCTGAGACAGTAGATAGCCGATTTAACTGATGTGATCCAGAGCTATATGCCAAGCTCGTAGTATGCCGATAAATTCTGCAACTGAAGTCGGTCAGCAACCGCCTTACTCGAGATTTTACACCTTTACCGACACTCGATGGCAGAGGTCCAGGAAGGCACTGCCTTCAACAATTTATGCTTGAAAGAACAACGCAGACACTAACGCACGTGAAAGGGCCATAGTCTTCGCTTTCTGCTATACAGAATACATAATCCTTTGGGGTGATGGAAAAGGCCGTTGAAACATTTCAAGACGTGTAGAGAGCAAAATCTTGCAGGCTAACATTATTAGGCTGTATAGAAGGCCGTTTATGGGCAACCATGGCCAGCATTAGCCATTTGCGCCTCTATTTTTCTAATATTAAGCTATTTATATGGCACATTTCATGCTTTTAAAACGCCGCTACAGAGGCGTGCAAAAGAAGTGACGTGACGTGAACACGACGTTGGCGAGAACATCTGCGACAAAAGCAGTGCGATATGGAATCTGATTTGTCGCATGCGCCTAAATTTAGGCGCCCCTCGTACAGAAACGAGCGTTCGCGCCTCCTCGCTTATTAACTGCAATTCGGTATAAGGAAAGGACGCTATAGAGTGCGGAGCATTTGATTGATTGATTGATTGATTGATTGGATTGATTGATTGATTGATTGATTGATGTGTGGGGTTTAACGTCCCAAAACCAGCTCTGATTATGAGAGACGCCGTAGTGGAGGTCTCCGTAAATTTCGACCACCTGGGGTTCTTTAACGTGCACTGACATCGCACAGCACACGGGCCTCAACATTTCGCCTCCATCGAAATGCAGCCGCCGCAGCCGGGATTCAATCCCGCGACCTTCGGATCAGAAGCCGAGTGCCATAACCACTAGACCACCGTGGCGGGGCTGCGGATAGAACTTCAGAGGCGCGGGCTGTAAGCGTCTACTCATGTCGTGCGCACGCTGAGAAAACAGCGAAAACATGTCCTGAACGGGATAATAATAACTTTCCACAATCGGTTAAAGTTGATCGAGATTCAGAACGGTTAAAATAAACCATATTAATACAATAAAATAAAAGCTGCCTGTTAGGGGTAACTATGGCAGTTATACGCATAATTAGCTGAGCGAAAATGCTTCTAAAACGCCGACGACAAACACAAGAGAAACAGAAGGGAAATGCAGGCGAGTCACTGCTCCGCATTGCGTACGGCTTTCACTGCAGTGCAAGTGGATTAATTTTTTTTTTCTTCAGCCTTTCTCCGGGGCAGCGCCGTCCGAAGTAGGGCTCAGCGTCTGTGGGGGTGGGGAAAGGAACGGACAGAGAGGAAAGGAGAAGCATGCCGTAATGGAGGGCTCCAGATATTTTGCTCAACTCAGGTTCTTTAGCGGACACTCAAAACGCACAGTAGACGGGCTTCATCTTCGCGTCCATTTAACAATGTGACCGCCGCGACTGGAAACGATCCCGCGTCTTTCGGATCAGCTGCCAGGCATTATAACCAACATAGCAGCGCTTCGGACTTTAGCTGAGGTCTGTCAGCCAATGCGCAAGGGACTAGTTTTCGCTTGTTGTGACGTTTCCCGAGATAGAGATTTTAAAAAAATTACACCATCTCCCGTTAAAGGGGACCATGAGGCGATGCGAAGCAGTACGGGGGGTGAACACCGCGTTTGCATCGGTTTGACGCTAGCAGACGCTGCCTGCGTCAGCGTTGTCTCTCGCAGGCGAGGGCGCGTTCTCGTTCCTTGCGAACTGGTAAAGCATTCATTGAAGAAAGAGCGTTTCCATAGTCAACGCGCGCCGTTCGGAGAGGAGGAATGCCGAGAGGAGAGATGAGACAAGGAGAAAATGGGGAGGAGGATGCGCATGCGCAGTGCGGGTGTGGACACCACACGGCGGTTTGAGGGAGGTACATAGCACCCCCCCCCCCCCCCCCCCCCCCTACCATAAGCTGCTTCGGATCTAAAAGAAGCATGCACGCAGCTTGCGCTAGGTAGCGCAACGCCAGATCACAGCGAAGCTGGCAGATAGTCTACTGACCGTGGGTATAACATCGAGGTGACTATACTTGGTTTTAATTCAATTCGACCAGGGCAACGCCTAGGTGCGTCCTTTGCAGAACTCGGTATAACTTAGTAGAACTTGACTATACTTCATTTAGAAGGAACATTGACTGCGTCGCTTGAAGTATAACTAGCATTGGGGACTTCATAAATGTGGGAGCTTCCGCAGAAATAGTTTATTTGTTCATTTTCAGTTCAACAAATAAAGGAAACACATGTTTGTTTTGTTCACAACAACAAAAGTTAAGCGACGCAGTCGGTGCTACTTGTAAGCTCATTTGTGGAAATAAGAGCAACCGATTCTCAGCTATATCTGAAACCAAATTGCGGATTACTTGGTCCATGCAAAGTACTCACATTTGGCTCACGTGTTCGCACGAGTCCTCACGGCTGGTTGCCACGATTTTCCGGCGGTGTCCAAAAATTGTTGCAGGGTCCGTTTAACACTTACCTCTTGACGTGTGGCGATACTATTCCTGAGCACGAGCATATAAGTTTAGCGTATTTTTCGTCCTTTTTTTCCACCAGTTCAACGCTCCTTTTGAGGTGACAGTCTGCGTTCATTTTGTGCACTTCTGTTATGTCTTCACGCCTTGTTGCTTTGCGAACCCTCCCGAACTAGCTCAACTTTCCGTCATTAGGTCTCAAGTTAAGGGGCCTTTCAGTTGGTAAGGTATGAGGAAATCGAAAACCGACACTTTCTGCGTATTGCTCAGACAGAAAAAAAAATCTTGTTATAGGCTCCGCGCTGTCGAATTTTCCATGTGCGACATCAGCGCCAGAATACATAGCCTGGCGGAGAGAAGAAGGAAAATTGGGTAGACTGTGGCCGGACAATACGCAAACGCGACGCGCGCGCGTCTCCAACTCTGCAGCAGCAGGTCTACACCGCGCATCCCACTTTCTGTTGTTTTGTTTCCTTTGAGACGCGCGCTCCAAACCTGGAGCAAACTGTTCCAGAGGGCGACGCGAGCGTGCGTGTTTTCTTCCTAGCACGCCCGAAAAGCAGCGAAGAAACGCGCGCGTCGCTGTCGCCTAGGCTTCCACCATGCGCGCGCTATGGGCGAACGCGCGCGCGTCACATTGAGTGCGCCCCAAGCGGCCAATGTCAGCGACACTGAGCCGTCCGACGAGAGCTACGTAGCGCCCTCTGGCCAGTGGACGGAGCCCATACCGGCGTTCAGAAGTGAAGGAAAGGATAGCGAGTGGTAGCTGCGATGCAGTCTTCAAGGGTCATGGTCATGCCATTCCTGCGTATGATCGCGGAACGCGAAGCAATGCTGCCGTCACATCGGTGGGAGCCTGCGCTCGCATAGGCGATGCCAGAATCGTGCAATCATCGTCTCGCGGGCCATAATCTCTCGGCATAGCCAAGTGCTACAGCAGTCATCAAGGCGCATCATCAATGAGCCTAGTCACGTGCCTTAAAAGAGAGCGCAGAGCCTAAACATTAAAGAAAGACGAAACCGCCACCGTGCCAAGTGGTGCAGAAGGCAGACCGTATACATTGCTGTTGACGTGGACAGCTGCGGTCATTCTGACAGTTTGAATTATCATTGGTCGCATGTTTCCGTTGTCTCGTAAGAGACCGAAGGAAAGCATTCACGCAGCAGTGACTGGTAAGACATTCCCGAAGCCAGCGCGGATAGAAGTGCAATACGGTGTAGTAAAGTTATTGCGCTAAATTAATATTACTTTCGGTTTAACGTGGCGGATGCCTACGACGAATGGTAGACTGACGTCTACGTGGACCTGACTCTCTCCCCCAGGCCCCTCCTCTTTATTAAAAAGGGAAGTAAATTTCACTCATTAATGGTCTGCACTTGCAGGGAATAACCAGAAAAATATAACGATGAGCACGCATTTTCCAAAGTGGTGGTATTTTAGGTTAAGGTATCTGTAAGGGGTGCGTTAGTGGCAGTTCCTCAGGTATTTTGGACATTGTAGCGGTGGCATTATACGTTATTGACACTGTTAGCAGAAGACATATACATGTGCAGTACTCACACTAATGCACGCTCCGAAAAGAATTCATAGTTAAGCTGGTTGAATTTTCTCTTCTTGCTGTTGTCCGTGCGTGGGTGCGTGCGCGTGGACTTACGTACGTCGTACATCTGTACCCATGCACTCCATATAGACCTCGACAGGCGTTTTGTGCGAAGTGATACATACCGTGTATCTAAAAAAAAAGACAGCTGTGTTCTGAAGAGGTGTGAAAAATTGGCTACAGGCAGGTATAAAGTATATCTTACTGAGAATGTTAGTAAATAGGCCGGCCCGATAATTCCCATGTCTTGTTACCTCAATTGTCCTGAGATTGCGAAGAGAGTCTCTCGGCGCTCCGCCACGGTGGTGTAGTGACTACTGTACTCGGCTGCTGATCCGAGGGTCGCGGGATCGAATCCCGGCCGCGGCGGCTGCATTTCGGTGGAGGCAAAATGCTGAGGCCCGTCTGCTGTGCGATGTCAGTGCAAGTTAAAGAACCGCAGGTGGTCGAAATTTCCGAAGACCTCCACTACGGCGTCTCTCATAATCAAAGCTGGTTTTGGGACGCATAACCTTAAAAAAACAACAACAGTGTCTCTCGGATCACGCCAGGCAGTGGGTGCCCTGACACCTGATCCTAGGAGCGTCTTTTTAGGTACTGAGGACACAGCAGGACAGGTGAAACCCAAGGAAGTATGCACCGCACAGGCGCGAGAGCTGCAGTTGCGTAACGGAAGTGGATTAATGGGCTGAGGATTTACGAGCGTGCGACCGAAACGGCATCCAGAAAAGTTGCACGGCCATAAATAACAATCTTTACGCCTTATATGAGGAGCGCTCGAGCACTGCTGAAAAAAAAAAGAAGGGGAAAGTAAAAAAAAAAAATCAAAAGCCGTCGGTGTTTCGTATGTAGCCGCGCCATACTACTCGGCGGCTGAGCGGAGACGCAAACACGCGCCCGAGGAATTGGATACGACACCACAACACGCTAGGTCGACGGTGTCCAACATTACGGCAAGGGAGTCCGAACGGATATATTTTACTTCGTTCTCGCGATATCGGGCAATTTCACGGTCTGTGGTTCTGTATCGCGTAATCACTCTGTGTCATTTCTCTTTTTTAGGGGCGAAACTCCTTAAGGTTTGGGTCTGTCCGTCCGTTGTAGCGCGTTACCTACTAGGAACGCGCAACTAGGAACGCGCTACTACTTCGATGATGATGATGATGATGATGATGATGATGATTGTAGTTCGGTTAGGAAAGGACGCTAATTTCTGCAGCCCATGTAGGGAGCACGGCTAAGCGTCCGTGGGGGTGGGGGAAAGGGAGTGGAAGAGATAGAGAGGAGAGAAAGGCCGTAGTGGAGGGCTCCGGAAATTTAGACCACCTGGCGCAGGCAGCGTCTCCTAGCGAGTTTCTTGATTGAGAAATACCGACTGCTGGCGTTGGAGAAGCGTTCACCGGCAACCCATATATATATATATATATATATATATATATATATATATATATATATATATATATATATATATATATATATATATATATATATATATATATATATATATATAGTAGCAGTCATGGTGGTGAATAGGCCGGAGGCGTGAAGGCAGAGATGAGTAGTAGACCCTCGGAATTGGCAGCAAAAAGGTGGAAAGCGTTTATTCAACGTTTCAGCCGGAGACCGGCCTTCATCAGGAATGCCTATGGTTGTATTTCCGCTTCTATTTATACCTATCTGAGAGAGATTTTCATAAAAGAGGGAGGAAGAAAAACATGAAAAAAGAAAGAATAAGAAAAGAAAGAACAGGAAAGATCTAGAACCTGAAAGAAACAGAGCAAAGAGTGGGTGAAGAGCAGACGACGTGTGTCATATGCGGGCATCATGTCCACCCCTTCTTTTTTATTGTTATTATTTTTTGTGTTCCCCCTCTCTGCCCCCTTCTTTATACCCTCCCCTCTTTACGAAGTGGTTTCCGTGGCTGGACATAATAGTCAAGCCTACACTTCAGGCCCCCCTCCGGTGTGTCAATGTCAAGGACAAAAAACAAAAAAACAAAAAAAGAAAGAAAAAAAAACCAGTAAAAGGGAAGGAAAGAAGAAAGCGGGTGGGGGAGTACAATTGCAGTGACGTCAGTGGTGATGGCGCCTAGAAGTCTGCGCCCGGACGGTCGAGAACGTGTACTGACCTGCCTGCGCGTTTGGTCACATCCAGGAGGAAAGAGAAAAAAAATGAGAGAGAGAAAAAAAGAAAAGGAATGTTTCAGAGAAATAATTAGAATAAGGCATGTAAAAGATGAATGGTCAGGTAGTTAAAAAAAAAAAAGAAAGACAAGAAGGGAAAAATAATCAAACAGGTTTACATGATTCGCTTTGAAAAACGTGTCATATTTCAATAGTCCGGTTCCCGCTGTACATACGGTGCCACAGGTTAAACGCTTGCCAATGATTTTATTATTGTGATGGTTCCCGGGTTCTCATTTATACCTTTCTCGATGGTTCTGAACCGGTATATTAGATACGATTCTCGTTGCTCACGTTCTCGCTTTGACTTGAAGCCCGTTTCTAATAGTGTCACTGTTAGTTTATCGAATGAATGGTTTGGGAGGTTTAGATGTTTCGAGAGGTAGATTTGGAATAGATTTGGCATGGGCTTTGTGGTTGTTGAAGCGGAGCCTGAATGAGGTTTCTGTTTGACCTATGTACGGCATTCTACATACAGTACACTCCAGCAGATAGACAACATTCGAGGAATCGCATGTTAAATTACCGCGAATTTTCACAGAGTACTGTGATTGGGAGCTGTGGGCAGTACTTGTCTGCTGCATTGCTTCACAGACAAGACACCTTGGTTTCAGGCATGGCCTGCATCCGTTGTGTGGACGTGATGCATTTAATCGCGAGTTCACAAGGGTGTCCCTGAGGTTACGTGATCGTCTGTAGGTAACGGAAGGGGCGGATGGAAATGCACGCTTAAGTCGCTCGCTTTGTTCTATAATGTTGTAGTGGCGCCTTAGGATTTTGTTGACATTGGGGAAATTCGTGCTGTACGTTAAGCACAGGTTTGTACGTTGAGAGTCGCGTTGTGTGGGACGGTTCGAAATGAGGTCTTGTCGGTTCAGTGTTTTGGCCCTCTGGATGGCGTCGTCGATAACACGTGGCGGATACTTTTGCTTGTGAAGGACCGTTTTTAGATTCAGGGCGGCCGAGTCAAAATCTTCATCTTTTGAGCAGATTCGTTTGAAACGGTGTGCTTGGCTGTATGGAATGTTGTTCTTACAATGGCGTGGGTGGTCGCTGTGGTAGTGAAGATATTGTTGCCGATCGGTAGGTTTCCGATATAGTTTTGTTGATAGTCGGCCATTTTCAATTTTCACAGTTACGTCCAGGAAGTTTATGTTTGTGCGAGAGTAGGAATGGGTAAACTTAATATTCGGGTGTGCGCAGTTGTAGGAGGTTATAAATTTTATCAGTTCATCCTCGCTGTGCTCCCAGACAAAGAAGATATCATCTATATAACTTTTGTACAAAAGTGGTCTTAGAGGGGATTGAGAGTGAAATTTTGATTCCAGTTGTCCCATAAAGATATTGGCTCCATTTGCTTATGTCACCTCATATATCACGATCTTTCTGTTTTTTTTCGCGAAGAAAATGTACCGCAACTTATTTAGCATACGTTGTAGTTATTTTTCCCCCGTCTGTAACTTTTATAACTGCATTACAAGCTTACTTTTTTTATAGAGTCCGTTTTTCAAGATCAATATAATTATGTATACGCGAAGAATGTGCCTACCTTGTCGGTTCGTTTTCTTGTGTGCAAGCGACGCGCCTTTTTGTTTACACTTTTGTAACTTGTAGAGTTCGTCATCAGGGAGTGTACGTTCTCTTTCTAGTTTTTAGTCAAGGGCTTATTGTTTTGTATTTGTTTCTTTCGTATTGTTTTTATGTTTCGTATATTCATACAAGTATACTTTGTGTAATGCCCCCTTTCTCAATGGCCCCCATGGGGCCTGTAAGGTACTTTGAAAATAAATAAATAAATAAATAAAGTCCTAAATTCTGTGCTGCTGTGAAGAAGTATTGTGCTGCTTGGCACCAAGCTGCCCAAAAGCTTGTCCTCACCGGCTGCTTCTTGGCGCGCAGCCGATATCTAGCGTTTGTCCAAGGTCACGCTCAGAGCTGCTTGCGTCTAGGCGCGCAATTAGAACTCGTCATTATATGTTGTGGAATATATGGGCTAGTGTTTCGCTTGTAGTTTCCGAAGACATGCATGGGTATTTTTACGAAAAGCAAGCCGTCGAGCCAGGCTGCCCGTGCTTTGTGATTTCAGGGTGAAGTTGTTTTTCAAGGTATGGTTGCAGCTTTTCTTCTGCGTTGAAAAGACAACGACAAATGCAAGCACCGCCTGCAATGGTCGATTCCTTTACTTAGAATATTGTAACCATGACAGTGCGATGGCTATCAAACACTGAATTCAATACATGTGTCAACCGCGAAGACTAATTGAAGACACTGCGGCTACCGTCACGCGTCGATCACTTCATCTAACCTAGTGGTTGAGAACTACTGCTTGCATCCTTGGGACACAGTGTTGGTGATGACCTTGTGTTCATCAAATACCGCAAAAGTGTCAATGTTGCTTGTCCCACGACTGTCATGTCCATCTCCTTTGACCCATCATGAGAGAAATAGATACCAAAGGGAAAGAAGACAAGGGCACAGAAACTGTGGAAGAGCTGACTGCTCATCATAGAATTTTACTGACATAGCACCAGCTCACCCTCTGACCCACAAGTCTGCATTGCGACAACATATTGAGTATCTGTCCCGATGAAGTGCCGAAGCAAGACCAGCCTGATGCACTCATGCAGCACTCACTGGATGAGGCACAATGCATTAACGGGCACTGATAACGACAACATTTTCTCGAATTTCGGGAGAGGTACTGAACGCTTGGCGTCCTGAGATCACACACCTTCAGTATACTCGTTCAACTAGATTTTAAGCAAACCTTCGAAGCGCCTGTGGATTAGAAGTCAGCACATCTCTTACACAATTCTTAGGTCGGTACGTTTTTCCAAATCGGCTGTGTTGTAGAGTGCTTACACGATATAACTGTTCCATGGGTGGTGCAAGCTTGAAGGACTACGAGTTCTTTCGAGAAAAGAAGGACTTCGGTCTGCCATCGAGAACGAGCTTTGCGTGTGAAAATTAATTTGCTTCCTTTGTGAAGCACGGAGCTGACAATATGAGCCGACGTGGAAAGTGCACATCGTGTTCATGCCAGTGTGTTAGACTTCAACGCACTCATGTACGAAGGTAAACTATGGAGCTTGCCGAAATATGTTGCCAGAGGTGCGTCACATTTAGGGAAGCTCACAACGGAACGGGTTTCAATCCTCTATCCATCTAGTCACACACTGTCACATGCCGCTTGTGCACGAGCGGTAAAGTCCATAGCGAAAGGATACAGCGAGTGTTGAGCCTTGGGTATAAACAACTGCTGCTCCCAACAGCGTGCTCTGTGAAACCGGAACTTCAGTCAATGAAACGAGTCCTGCTGTGTTTTCAAGTTGAATGCCGCACACTTCAACTACAAAGTAGCAAGAAAATAAGAAAGAAAGAAAAAAATCCGAGCACCGCAGCCGTCAACACAGCCTTTTCATCCCGACCCCAACAGCTGAAAATCGACCTCATTTAGCCGATAGCACTGCCGCAGTTTTGTCACTGTTGGTTGTACCGAGCAGTCACCCTTTCTGGGTGCGGTTTACAAATTACCGCAGGCGCAATAAAGATGTTCGAAGAACTCGGTGGTAATAACACTTATCTGAGACACGCCACTAGTGCCGCTCCGTCTCCGTCCACATTCCTGTATGAGGGCGCTGCCTAGCTAATTACATTCAAGCCGGCGCCACAATATCGTGTAATTAGGCGTCCGTATCAAATGTGCGAAGCGATGCATTAATATTAAACGACGGAGTGCACTGCAGCGGTGGCGGGCCAGAACGTAGGGGCACCGCTGTGACTCTGATTAGAACGTAGACGGCGAGGAACGCTGAAATAATCTCGTTTTCATCCTACATAATGTTTTCCCTTCGTTTTGAGTGTCCCAATAATCAGTTTGTTACACGATCATCATCATTTGCAACACGAAATGCGTGAGATATTTATTAGACCACTAATTGCTGCGGCTTCCCTGTTCTAAGGCGGGATGATTGATGGAACAGTGCTGCCTGCTCGCATTTCCACGAACACGCCACAAGAAAAAGGACCCAAAATGAAACGCTCCCAGTCGAAACGCTGCCTCTCTTCTCTTCTCACGCTTGAGTGCCATTGGGATAATTAGTGAGAAGTAAGAAGGCTTGCGCGCGGCCAATCTGTGGTACATTTCTTAAGGTGTGATGTGGATGGTAAATCATCTTAACATTTACCTAAAAAGGGATGCAAGAACACCTTTGCTGCTTCTAAACAAAATATCAGTGACGTTTCAGTCTGTAACTATGAATATCAAAAGGATGTAAATGGCGTAAAGGCGAAAGCTAAAAAACACCAGCGGCTTTTCAGGCTTTTCAAAGAGAAGACCTTATACCGCTGTCACACGGGCACTTAAAAGTATTTTTAGCACACAGACTTCCGAGTTGAAGCCATCAAGGTCTTGGGATTGATAATTGAAGCGACCGGATCGAACAATAGAACCATCCAGCGTATCACCAAAAAGACGGAGGAAGCCGTAAGGCTTATCAGACGGATCTCTAATAGGCATAGGGGTTTAGGAGAAGAAGGTGCAATGAGGTTAGTTCATGCATTCGTTATGTGTCATTTCTCGTGTGTCGCAGCTATGTTAAATTGGAACAGGGGGGAGAACGCTAAACTGGATGCTTTAATCAGAAAAGCCGTTAAGGCAGCACTTGGTCTGCCTGTGAGCACGTCAAACGATATGTTGCTCCAACTGGGTTTGCATAACACTCTAGATGAAATTGCCGAGGCTCAGCGTACAGCACAGAGAGAGCGGTTGCTAGGTACACCAGCGGGTAGGTATATCTTGAAGTCAATAGGAGAATCGGTGGCTGAGTCACATGATGGGACGCGGCTACACGAGTTGAACGTAAACATTAGGGCCAATATTACTGTGCGCCCGTTTCCACGGAATGTGCACCCTGTGCACAATGTAGGGAGGCGGATGGCGAGAGCTAGGGCTTTGTTACGAGAGGCAGACGATCAGAAGGAGGAGTCAGCGTTTGTTGACGCGGCATGGATTAATGGCAAAGATGCCTATTCAGTGGTGGTGATAGATGGCAAAGGGATTGTTCGAAATGCCGCTTCTGTTTATACAAAGGATCCGGGGGTCGCTGAGCAGGTGGCTATTGCTCTAGCACTAATTGATTCAGAGAGGGTTTCAGTGTTTAGTGACTCACGATCTGCGATTAAAGCTTTTTCGAGGGGACTTGTTGCGGAACAAGCTTACAGACTGCTGCAGGGCAGGGATATCACTTCGCATACAGTTACTTGGTTCCCGGCACACATGGGGTCAGTCGAGGGAGCCCCGCGTAACCTCAACGAGGTGGCGCACAGGGAGGCACGAGGATTAGTGTGCCGTGCACTCCCTGAAGGGGCTGGACCTCTCGTTCCCGAGTTCAGGGAGCAGCTGTTAACCTACAACGAGATCACAAAGCACTATTACTTAGGGCGCAGGGCATTCCCCCTGCCGCATTGTAAATTAAACAGGCCACAGGCGGTTACATTATGACTTCTGCAGACACGGACGTACCCTAACCCGGTCATCATGAATAAAATTAATCCCGACTGCGGAGTGTCAGTCTATTGTAGCAAGTGTGGGGGTTTACTCGATTTAAACCACATGCTCTGGCGCTGCTCGGCGTTGGCCGGTGATGGTTCTCAAGGTGAACAGTGGTGGCAGCGGATGCTGCACAGTGAAGTGCTGACGGACCAACTCAGGGCTGTCCAGAGGGCCCGTGTGGTGGCAGAGGAGCTCGGCCTCTCTGTCCCGACGTGGGAGCGGCCCGCATCAGTCCCCACAGGCTGATCCCTCAGGACCCAATAAAGTTTTTCATACCATACACAGACTTCCGAAAAAGGAGTTCCTGACAGCAGACACACGGCACAGTGCGAACTCCTTTTCAGAAGCTGTCTTCTTCGTAAATGGAGTTCGTCGATCTCTTTTACGGCTCCGAATGAGTAACCTCGAAACCAGTGGGCGCCAGTAATTTTCGACTAGTGGAAAAAAAAAGCGAATTCTTATTTTAAATGCGAAGCATTTCTTAGCGAACTTTGGCGAGTTTGAGCGTATCTATCTATCTATCTATCTATCTATCTATCTATCTATCTATCTATCTATCTATCTATCTATCTATCTATCTATCTATCTATCTATCTATCTATCTAGCCGCCTACGATTTTGTGCTCTCCTGGCCGTTTCGATAATCGGATGTGTACGAAAATTGGTATACGACATCACGACTACATGACGAACGTAAATGACAGGTCATAACATGAAAATCATCACATGCATGTCATGAGCGGCATGATTTACATGCCACGGTCTTCGCGCTC
>JABSTT010004752.1:0-20054 GCA_013339685.2 Hyalomma asiaticum
CGAGGAAGTTTGAAGCGATGTGTACCGCGTTTTCCAATAGGCGATAAATCAGTGAGAAGACGAGAGTAGATGTGACGGGGTAAAGTCGAGTTTCTCCCCCAAACGTGCAGGTTCTTTTACGTTTGAGGTGTCCGAAGCGTCGCCTCAAGCCACCGAAAGATGGACGAGCCCGTTTGCACACCACATTTAATATACACACTAAAAACACACAACGCAAGCACACATCGAAAGACACGTCCTATATAGATTCAAAACTGAAAGGCTTTACAACATTATATCGAATGGCTTAAGTTAAAGTCCTAATCACATATGGAGTTCCTAATTACATCTGATCACGGAGCGAAGAGATGGCACGAGCGCTTGTCTCACCAAGCTCCGGATACAAGCACTGTCAAGGAGCGTGGCAGCTGATGAGGAACGCCGCAACAGTCGGCGTCTTGAATCCCGAGTGTCAATGTTAGCTTGGGCAGCTTCTCCAGGCTGCAGGCAAGAATATGGTTCGCCGGCATTCAAGTAGCGTCACGGCCGGACATCCACGCTTGAGCTCGTGCCCGAAGCTCGACAGCTCGAGCCTTTCCACGGCATGGGAACATCTTGTAAAGGCTGCAGGCTGAGCAGACTCGGCCTTGATCAGATGGCTGCCCCCAGGTCTCGCAGGCCTCAGGCGGGCACCGTGGTTCGGGTCCGTAACCCGACCGCCCAGAAGCGTGGCTGCCCTTCTCCGCTGGTCTCTTTCTGGTCTCTCTGTCACATGCGCGCAAAAGTATGTGCTTGTGTGCCCTGCGGGAGGAGAAAAAGACGACGACTATAAATCTCTGGCACGCGCCAAGATGCGCGAGCGCGAGCATGGTGGAGAAGATAGAAGAGAGGAGAGGGACAGACGGACTTGCAGCGTTCGGCAGAGTCGGGTGCCCGTGCCCGAGTGTCGAGATTCTTCCAGCGGTCCACGCGTTGGAGCTCTGGCCTTCACGTAGCCGCCTGTATGTCATCCCCGTCACCTCTCCTGCTCCAAGGCTGCAGTGACCGACCGCATTCCTCTAGCCATCGCTAGTTCGCCTCGTCGATCGCCGGCACGCTCTTCAGCAGGCGACGGTACTCCAGCTCTATCCCGTCGCCTGTCCCGCCAGACGGTGAGCCCGTGTCGGCCGAGACTGTTGCACTGTTATTAGGGACGCCAGGTTTTGTTCTATTCTTTTTGGCCTTGTTTATCCGCTCTCTAAAGTGTATGTATGTGTGTGTGTGTGTGTGTGTAGTGCGCGTCTTCTGTCTATATAAATTGTCATCTGGAACGCACAAACAGCTTCGTCTCTTCGATAGGAACGCCCGCGTTCCAGCATAAGTAGATCCCTCTAGAACGTATCATGACGATGGCGTCGGCGACTGGACGAGGCTGATTGTAGCGTTCCTTTTCTGTTTTTTTTTAAATAAGAATAGACTTGAGAGAGCTGGTAAGTGCAAGCGATAGGTTAGGCCCAACAGGAGTCGCGCTTCGACAATGGTTAGACAAAGAACGAGCGCGTGCCAGGGAAGCGCGTGGCGCCGAACGCGAGGCGAAGCGCGAGCAAGCAGAACTAGAAGAGAGAGAGAGAACTTTATTGACCAAAGGACCTTCGGGTCCCCGCACGACCCCACTAGAAACCATATAGAAAGAAAAAAAAGTTAAGAGTGGACACTCCGATAGACCCCGGCGGCCCAATCGACCCTAGCGCACCTGGTGGTTGGTGAGAGCAACTGGCCTGCGCTTCCCGTTTCGGTTTCACTGGCGCGAATTTTGGGTTACTGTGCGCAACCGACGTTTGGCTATGGCGAATGTTAATGATTTCAGACCACTTTTCTCCGCCCAAATAGCAAGGCTATTGTTTGTCGTTATGATTTAGCGATTCCATATTTTGTCTAGCACAAAATTGTGCGTGCGAATTGAGGTCATGATGTAATCTTTATGTCGACTAAGTTATAATAGAAACAGATGCGGGTAATCATAATTCACTACAGCTTTATTCATCGCGCTTGTTTTTCTTTAGGAACAAGCGGTCAATCTACATATCAATCAAAGAGACAGAGTACCCGCAATGTTTTCATTCCAAGGCAAAGTAGAGGCTGAGCATATAAAACGCACAAAATGAGAAGACCATCGCACATCCCATGGTATGCGGAAGAAACTCGTCCCTGGCTTCTTGTGGGTTCTGCCATTGTTCAAGCACCACGACACCCAGCAGTAGCTGCCGTAGCTTGGACCGCCGGACGGCATGGCATCAGCGCGGTCTCAAAATGTCAGTAAATGCACAGCAGGATTTATTTGTGGCCCGAGGCTTCGGGAAACGCGTCGTGAAGCATGCGAGGCCCAGCGACCGCTCCTCAACAGGGAGTTTTCGAATAGCGTATGCAAAGCTGGCGGGCGTAGCGTTGCGGGCTTCACTTAAGGCGAGCCCGCGAGCGTACGACCCATTCGCCGCTGCGCCGCTATTCCAAAACTCCCTAATGTTTCGCACCGAGGTCAGCGCACAGCAGGCGTCGCCTCATCTTGACGCCGTGACCCCGTTTGCTATACTGGGGCGCAATACGCGTTCCACGATGGGACGGAGGCGTTCCGTTCCATCGAGCCGAACGCGATTCTGCATACGTTGCACAAAGTTCACGTCTTGCCGCGGCATACAGCCTCAAACTGTTTTTTTAGCGAACGTCGCCGTCCTCACAAGCTCCAGAAAAAGGTTACAACGGCGCGAATAAGACACCAGGTAAGAAACATGGAAACACCCACCCACACGAAGCGCAACGTGTGTGGGCGTGTTTACGTTTCTTACATGGCGTCTTATTCACGCAGTTGTAACCTTTTTCTGAATCAATGACCCAACTAGCCCAACAACATGTAATTCAACAAGCTTCGCTTGAAAACGTACCTCACCTGCTGTCTCACACACGAAAACACCGAAGCAGCGGATGTTGACGAAACCTTCCCGCTGTCATGCCTGGGATTGTCGCATGCTGGTATGGCGGGTACTCTCGGCGCGAATCGTAGATGCTGCCTATGGCAGTGCGGCTGAACAAAAATAACCAGGTAAGGTGTGTTGAATAAATTGTTTTTATTCCAAATATCCCAAATGCCAAATATGGGCTCATAATTATTATTTTGTAAAAAACATTCTGCTGATTTGATAAGTTTTTGTTTTTCGCACTTGCGTCCTCTGGCGTTTCGTGAGAGCACTAGTTTGTTACGCGGTCGGGACGTACTTCCTGAGGCCAGATTTCACGGAGTGACCACATTTTTTTCTTTCTCTATGGACAAACCATAGAGAAAGAAAAATGGAGAAACCTTTTACTTCACCTGCGTGTATTGGAAACTGAAGCGCTAGTGGGCAGACGCGCAGAGCTAGCCGTTGCCACCGATAGTCCCGTAACTCTGCAAATATGCCCCCGAAACTTCATGCCTGTATTTGATGAAAAGTGAGATGATCTGGATGCTTACTTCAGGCGTTTCGAAGTGGTTGCTACGGAAGCAAGGAGGTTTAAAAAAAATGCTGGTGTGGCAGCGCCCGCTGAACTTTACCGCGACAAGTGAAGCCGGCGTTTTCCCTAAGTTCAGCCCTGAAAGCTTGCCTAAGTGTCCAGAAACCAGTATCAGTTCGAGCGTTCTTGACCCGCTAATGTAAACCCTAGACCAATATTAATGTAAAAGCGTGTTATTTTGATTATAACAACCATTGAACAACTATCAATGCCGCGATATTGCAAAAAAATTTTCGCGACGTTCATGTTTCAGCCAAAAACCCCGTGGCACAAACAGACACATCAAGGATTGTCTGCCTAGCAAAATTGATCGCTTTAAAGGTGTTAGAAGCGTGAGGAAAACGCTTTTTCTTTTGTGCTATTTGAATGTTGTTAATCGATGCCCTGAGTAAGATGGCGGCTGCCGGCTTCACCTTTAGCACAAAGTCGCCACTCCAGAATTTTTTTTAAACCTCCTTGTACGGAAGTGGGCCGCGTGGTTGAGCATGCTTCTGATAGGCGAGGGGAGAGGTTTTTTTTCCACATGGGCTCGCTCTGCGCATGCCCGGCCGTCGCCTAGCAACCATGGGCCGCGCTCGCTCGCTCGCTCGCTCTCCTGCTCCCCTCGTACACGTCGCACGCAAGGTCAATCTACATAGGTCGCGAAAGTTGGAACGAAAAGCGATCCGAAACCTATTGCCACAGACATCAACACCTTGTGACGATTGAAGCGCGACTAGGTGAGGAGGGGACAAATAACGAGAACGAAGAATTCAATTAAACGTTTGTTTCCAAAATCTTTAATACATACTTTCACAAAATAAGTTATTAGATTACTTTATAAAATTTTAGGTTTTCGATATATTGTTGCTTGTGAAATTTTTTGCTTTATTTCCAGAAACAGCGGACGCATGCAGGCAGTCTGGTAATGTGGGCTTGTGTATATGTCTGGCGCCCAACTCAGTGTGCCTCGCCAACGGTTTTGCGCATTTTCGGGTGAAAGTGGCGTCGCTCGTTCTGGCACAGTACGTTTGCGCGTGTCGTCCGTACACAATTTCCTCGTATAAGCGTTGTTTTCCAGTCGTGACACTTGGAAGAAGGTAATCTAACCCGTCGCAGCCGTTGGGAACAGTTTCAGTGAATGTTTTTTGCCAGCGCACGGACAGCATGCTCTCGCCCTTAGGGACGATAAGTCAGCCAAGCTACGCAAAGAAACGCGGCTCTGTGTGCGTCTGCAAGAGCAACCCTTTCACGCCGGGCGTCTCACTCCATCGGTTTCCCCTCGATTTTGAAAGGTGAGTTTTCGAACTATTTCTCGTGAGCCATCGTAAAGACAACACACGAGTCCCGAAACCGACACGATAGCTTTCACGCAAAATGGCGGTGCATCCTCTCCTCGCTACTATTGTTACAATGAGTGCAGCGTTTCGTCTGTTTGACGAGGGCCTAATTAAACGGGGAGGCGCGACGGGCGCAATTAAGAGCGCTTATCACGTGTCCCCTCATGCCCGGCCATGGTCAGAGTCAAACACGCAAACCGCTTCCAAGTAGACTACGCCGATTGTGCCTGAATGTTTTGTCAAGTTTTTCGTGTAGGAAAGCTGCCGTGTAGGTTTCGAAAAAAAGATATAGATGCTGGGTTCAGCTTTAGATTATATTGTATACTGTGCACGTCATGTTTCGTCTGTCTGCAAAGCCATTCCACGCCAGCAACTGGCGCTGCGTTGATAACATTTGTTCTTATCTTCTGTATGCTTTTTTACTGTGCAGGATTAGATGTGGACGTTCTACTTCGTCTGCGTGTTCGTCCCTTGTGTGCGATGCTGTGAAAGTGATTGCATCTGTAAGTGTCCTTTTAGTTATGTTGTTAGAGTCGAGCACTGTGGCTGAGGTGTGATACCATGCTTGTTGGACTGTTAAGTCGTGCAACGCATGATAACGTGCAGATGGCTCATTTATTCTCAGTTGCTCTACCCTGGGTGTCGTGGTAGGGTTCAGTTTACCCACACGCTTTAAACAATGTAGTTATTTAGAGCAGCATGAACTGACACACTTCTAGTTTCACTTTAACTCTAGTATGCGTAGGGGCACATTATATGGTCAAGAAAATATCTAAGTTGTTTTGTCGTCTGTGTGTATAGCTTGGTTCCGGATCCTTGTTATTACCACATAATCAGCATTCATTTAGCTGCCTCTATGATTTTATCTTTCATGTGCAGAGGCAACTCCGCAAGAAGCTCCAAGATGTGCATCTGCGGCATCCACATCCAGTCAAGAGGTGCAGAACCCCGGCAACAGTGGTGGCAACAGCGCAGCAGAAATTGAAATTCCCTCTACAGCAGATGTGTTGTAGGTCTGCTGTGTTAATAGAGAATAGTAAATGTACAAGATTATCATATCTCATTCTTTGTGCAGGCACACCATCACAGCCGTCACCAGCTGCCCTCCATTGTGCAAGGAACTGCTGCTGTCATGAGGAGCAGTCTTTTGGTAAAGAACTCCTTTTGAAGCAAGGTTATTTTCTACCGTAAACATTTTAACAGGCTTGTCACACAAGAAGGGGAAGAGGTGATTTTGCACCCTCTTTAAATTAAATGCACCGAGACAAGTTAACCAGTTCCTTTGGATGACGCATGCCCATCTTCACCAGAGACGATTATTTTGGAGGAGCATGGCCATTGCTACGAGTAGGATTAGTGATTTTATCCTGATCTGTACCTGTATGCTTACACTTCTCGAAAGCCTGCTTTATTGATCAGCGTAAGAGTTTAAAAAATCGTAAAAATAGTCTATCTTTAGGTTGAAATTTTGTTTAAGATATTAAAGCTTTTTTCAAGGCTGAGGGAAATGGCACAGCCAAGGACAATGAAGTATGAGGGCATAAAGGCTTATGTGTACTGCCTTTCACGTATACGTAATTTTTCCTGTGTTTAAAACTATTTCTCCTTGTATACAGAATTGAGGTGCTGTATTGGCATTTAAATATTCTGCTGGAAAAAAATACGCCGGATGTGCAATTATTTCAGCGTCTGTTTTGATTTATCTTTCTGAGAGCATCTCTGGCGCACAGAAGAAAATACATGTGAAAGCAATACGCGGAGATGAGATGAGGCCTAACTGATGCTGCACAATTAGAGATGTGTAGCATTTGTACTGCGTTTGGTGTAATGTATCTACTTTCTTTATTCCGCAAGATTACATTTTTCTCATTACAAAGTAATAAAGAAATTGTTTTAGATGTGTCTTAGCATGTTTTTGAAAGCAGTTACGCTTTATAATGACAAACAAGCCGCTGTTTGTTAGCGCGGCTGCTGTTATTGTTCGGATCACGCGACGCAATAATTTTTATTCCGTCATGATGGCTCCGTGTTTCTGATAAAAATGCGGCGTTACAGATAGAAGGGATAACATAACACCCATTGCCCAATATTTTTCCATATCGTTGGAAGTTTGTCAACCTTCAGCAATTTTGATCTAACTCGCTCAATATTTCTCACTATTGCAGAATTACAATTCCTGATTTCTAGAAGTTTTATTCGATGAAGTTATTGTAGGCTTTTGAAGTTATCATTGAGTTTCCCTAACACATCACTGGGCTGACATTTTCTAACTAGGTTAGATACGAGAGAGTAACGTTCTAAGTTAAGATAAATAGCTGATCCTAGTATTTTCTGATGAGAAATTTCTACTATTGATTGTGTTTTTTTTTCTCAGCTAGACACACATGCTTCGGAGCCATACAGCCCCGTTGGAGCATCCAGCACTAGCAGGGCAGGCATGGAGTGTTCGTTTGCGAGACTGTCGCCAAGGCACCTTTCTGGCCAACACAGGCCTTTCACATCAATGTATGTGTCGATTCTTGTTGCCAGTATTGAGCTGCTCAGTGATGTAGTGTAGGAAGGTGAAAAGTTGCAGCTGACGGGGAAGTTCGTTTTTATTTCGGTTAGAGCTTAAACTAAGTGCTAAGTGGCTACCAGGGAAATAACTGATCTCAAATTATATAGCAAGTTCCTCCGTGACAGTAATATTTATGTGGAAGAGCAGCTAATATTACGCAGTAAATGTTCCACGAACAAAGTCATCAAATTTCTGCTAGAATATACCTTGATGTGTAGCAGCTAAAGTTGAAATTATAATTGTATATTTCAGGGTGGATCATTGGTGTACTTTCTCGATGTTGTGGTAACGTTATTTTGGTCGTGTAACACTAATACTTTTACGAGTGGTTAAGACAAACGAAATAACACAGCAGCCTGTTAAATGCGCCTACAGAAAATTCTTTGTCTTCTCTCTATGGAGGTATCACCTGTTTTACTTTTATTGGTAGCTGACTTAAAAGTCACTTTTTTAATACAAATTGGTCCTGGATTTCTTTTTGGTTACAGTACCAAGAAAAATGGCCATAGGCAAAGCAGCATTAACATTATCGCTAGCGTGGGTAAGCTTTACTTGAGTATACCAAAATTATCTTCTACTTGACTGATTTTCTACAGGGAGGTTCAAACAGCATAGAATGTGATTTTAGGCCTTCTGTGTTTCCTTATTGTGCCCGTGAAGTATCTGTTTCCCCTTGAGTGTATCTTGCTTACATGCTGTTTCTTTTTCGCTGTCCCGTGAACCTCGATAGTTTCCCTAACGGAATCCATTTTTCCTTAGCGCCACCCAGTGTTTCCATTACTGAAGATAAAAGAAAGATGGACCGGCTGCGAGCAAAGCTTTGGAAGCTTCAACAACAGGCACAGAGCGAAGCGACTGCAACGACAACGCAGCATGCTGTCCACTTCTGATATAGTTGAGGCAATCTCCAGCTGTAGGTCGTGAAATAATCAGCAGCCAATTTGTAAATTAGTTCTAAATATCGGAGTTGTGCACTTCGATATTTATCTGGTGTTTTTTCTATGCGTTTTTCTATACAACTGAAATATTTCGCCAATAAAATACAGCTTGTATTTCAAATCTGTCTTTGTTGTCTTCCTAGTTTGTTGCAGGCTGCCATTATGCAGCCAGCATAGCCGTAATAAAACAAAAACAGAGGAAAAGAACGCGCAGCTATAAGAAATGAAAAGCGACGCCCGCACAAAATATTTCATAATTTCGCGCCATGTAGCATTAAAACGTGACGTCGTTTCCGGTTCCGGTTGTGACGTCATTTTTTTTGTTGTCTCCCCCATACGTAGATGGCGACAGTTGCAACGACTAGCCACCTTCTTGACACATGGGCTTCTATGGAAGTTGCGCTACCAGTTTACATATACCTTGTCGCACGCATACAGCTGGCCTCGAACAGCGCGCGCTAGCAGACAGTTTGCGCGAGTGTTATTCTACTGCGTTCGATATAAATGTTACTTCAATACATTTTCAAGGTGAGAACTTCAGCGCTGGCGGAGCACGCGCATTGCTTGCCTCATCTCTTATGTCATTCGTCCTGGTTCATACTGCAGTTCTTACCTGCAAATTTATGCAGCGTACGGCAACCTCTATCGCTCGCCAATGTCAGTGGCCTGTCCACGCGGTAGCAATAAAGGCGACACGTCATTGCTCATCGTATGGCTGTCCTGCTGCGTTAAAACTGTGTATCGGATATGGTGCGTTGCTGGGGAGGCTGCGGTTAATCCAAGATTGCATGTATTGCGTGGCATGTGCTGCAAGACGTCCACGTGTGTAGCAGAAAAATATCTTTAAGAAAAAGCATCATTGGCAGCCGTGCTGACCACTTTATGAACTTTGGCAGACCGAAGGGAAACTTGTCTGTTTTCTTACGATATACCCACGCACAATTCCTCGTAGTAATGAGCAGGCAGGAATGAGAAAATGAGGACTACTGACCACTTCGCATCAAGAATCAAAATTTATTTTGTTAGAACTTATTTACTAATAAATAAGCTGCAAAGAACAAGGTCACATATTTAAGGGCTTGCTGCAGCAATTAGCAAGCAAGACTAATGCTGCCACAAGAAACACATCAGAGGCAGAGTCTACATTTCATTATTCAATGATTCTAATGAATCTCATGAATTTTTCGATAAGCATAAAAATAATATTTCAAAACAATGAGCAATATACACCAGATAAATACGCATTGACAGCTCAGAAATGAATGCGAGTCATAAAAGAAGACGGCGCAAACATTATTGCAGCTACTTAAAACAAACAAGAACAACTAAAAATAAACGCTGGTATGAGTAGCAGATTGCACTAAACCGCAGCGAAGAAGAGCACCATGACAAACCATTGTTGGTAAAGTACGACGAAAGGAACAAAGATGTCACGTAAAGTGTTCATAATTTTTTTTTGTTTTGTTTTTGTGGGGTTTAACGTCCCAAAACCAGCTCTGATTATGAGAGACGCCAGTGTTCATAATCCAAGGACCATTGTCTGCTAGCACGCAGTCTTTGACAATCGTAGCAATATTGTTACGCACAAACAAGGCTACATACACCTGTATTTACAGGCTCGACTTCAAACCGTGCACAGCAAGAACAGCCAGCGTTCGGTTATCACTGCGTCGTCGTCTTCTTTGGGCCAGGCATGAAGGACACTCGCGTATGTGCCGTAGCATGACCCCCGGCAGGAGAAGCTCCGTCCCGGAGCGGCTAAGAAGTGTCGTCGGAAATAGAGTTGCACGGTTTCAGCCGCGAGACGTGGACGACGTCTCTGGATGAGTGGGAATCGGCCGTCGTGGACGAGACGGGAGCAATTTCGTAGGTGACTGGAGTCACTTGGCGCAGCACGCGGTAGGGTCCAGCATATCGGGAAAGGAGCTTTTCGGATAATCCCACTCGGCGGCATGGGGTCCAGAGGAGCACAAGTTCACCAGGCGAAAAATATAGCTCGCGATGTCGAGCATCGTAGCGAAGCTGTTGACTGGCTTGGGACGCCATAAGCCGAACACGGGCAAGCTGGCGAGCGTGATCTGCGCGTGCAATGGCTTCATGGGCATATTCAGTGGTAGCAGTGGTCGATGGAGGCAGCATGGTATCAAGGGGTAACGCCGGCTGTCGTCCGTACAACATGTAGAAAGGCGAAAATCCAGCAGTATCATGGCGGGAGGAGTTGTAGGCAAATGTTATGTAAGGAAGCACCACGTCCCAATCGCGATGATAGTCGGAAACGTACATAGCTAGCATGTCTGTAAGGGTACGATTTAGGCGCTCGGTGAGGCCGTTGGTCTGTGGGTGGTACGAAGTGGTTAGTTTGTGCTGAGTTGAACAAGAACGGAGGATGTCGGCGATTACCTGGGACAAAAAGTTACGGCCACCGTCAGTAAGTAGCTGTCGCGGAGCACCGTGAAGGAGGATCACGTCACGCAGCAGGAAATCCGCAACATCAGTGGCACAGCTGGTCGGTAGTGCGCGAGTGATCGCATATCGCGTGGCGTAATCTGTCGCCACCGCTACCCACTTGTTGCCGTAGGCGGACGTCGGGAAAGGGCCTAGAAGGTCGAGTCCGACGCGAAAGAAGGGTCCTGCGGGGATGTCAATCGATTGAAGGTGACCCGCAGATGGAAGGGAGGACCGTTTGGGACGCTGACACGACTCGCAGGCAGCCACGTAACGGCGGACAGAGCGTGCAAGTCCTGGCCAAAAGAAACGGCGGCGGACACGGTCGTACGTGCGGGATACACCGAGGTGTCCGGCAGTGAGTGCGTCATGAAGTTCGTGGAGTATGCTCCGGCGTAGGTGTTTCGGTACGACGATGAGTAGGTCAGGTCCTTCGGACCGAAAATTACGCCGGTAGAGGACGCCATTCTGGACGAGAAATCTTCGCACGGAGGGGTCATTGGGCGATTCTTGTATGTGTTCGATGATCGATCGTAAGGAAGGGTCACGATTTTGTTCGTCGCCAAGGTTAGCGAGGTCGGACACTGAGAAGATACACTGGACTGTGTTCTCGTCGTCGTCGTGAGGGTTGTCGACGGGATAGCGAGACAAGCAATCTGCATCGCGATGCAAGCGGCCAGATTTGTAGACGACTGAATATGAATACTCTTGTAAACGCAAGGCCCGCGCCCGAACCGTCCTGAAGGATCTTTAAAAGTAGACAACCAACAGAGTTCGTGGGGATCCGTAACTACGGAAAATGGGCGACCGTATCGGCTCGATGTATCCGTGCGATTGTTACGCGTCGACTTCTCGAATCATGCACCTTGTGCAGGTCTCTTCCAAAGAGGCATCCTCGGTCCGTGGTCTGGACAACCTTAAAGACACATCTTCATTAATGACCACATGTTCGCATTGTGTACTGAACATCAGCCTGCCTGCACAGATAAAATAAATTTTTTACATCATCACAGCTACATATAGGCGAAGAACATAACTTTTGGCTTCACGGAGTGCTCAGTCTGGAAGCACACATTGACAGCGGCGAGGTCCCTTAAAAGCTCTTCGTATACCTCTCTGCAGTCAGCATAGCCGGTCCAGGTGTTTCCACACTTCAAGTCCCGTAGATGCCTCCTTAATACGCCCTCTTCAGGTGCTGTCGCCACTGCAGACTCCATAGTGCCCCGCGCGGTGCACCGCAGGAAAGGTGGCGCGAAAATCTGCTCTTAACAATTGCTGAGCGTAGTAACAGCGGCAAAGCGGCACTACCGCACTACCACACGCCCGAAATACCTATGCTCTGGCGCACGTTCTCTGGGCGCACTCGCATAGCGCGTCTCAGTTGTAAGGCAAAGGCGGAACGCTCGGGCGCGCTCGCGCTTTCTCCGTTGCTAGGCGATGGATGGGCATGCACAGAGCGAGCCCATGTGGAACGTACTGCGAAAAACCTCTCCCGTAGGCGAGGCTCTCAAATGTTCGGCCGCCTCTAAAGAAAGCTTTACTCCAACGATTTCGGTTGACTACTGAAGGTTACCGGGAGAAGTTTAGGTCAGGTAGGCCGGAGGATCTTGAAACGCGTAGCCAATTTGCCGTCCATCTTCAAGGCTATTTTGATAGATCGATTGAGATATCAGGCATCGATAAAATCTTTGATGGGATAAGGGACCTCCTCGTCGCCGAGCAGTTTCTGTAGAGCTGTCACGTCAAACTGGCGACATTCATCAAAGAAATTGCTAAACGTTCGCAGCGATGTCGGAAGCATGCGACTGCATTATGGATGCTCAGCGACAATGCAATTTGGGCCAGCTCCGGGAGGCGCCGTGTGATCCGATTACCCATGGCGGGAGTAAAAAAGGCAAGCATGAATCGAAACTGCCCCCAACAAGATGCTTTCTCTGTGACCAGGTTGGACCTGACGCGTCGATGCGTCGCGCAAAAAGCAAAGCATCATTTTGCCACGTGTGCCAGAAAACGGGACATCTTGCCGTTGACTGTAAAAGTGCGCCCAGGGACCAAACGGCATGCATCTTATCTGACGATTCGGGCGACACGTGAAATCTAAAAGATCGCATCACGCAGGAGCAAGCCATACCTGAGGCTGCAGCAAATGCTAAAGGGTCGCTCCTTCTTGGAGCCCTCGCAAACGACTGAAAGCGTACACACCTTGGAGTGTTATACAAGAAAGCGATACCGACCTCGGAAGGCTACATCTCCCACAGGCAGCAACCCAGTTGTTGTGCGAAGTTTAGTACCACACAGAGCGCTCACAGTAAAGACGGGTCGAGTTATTTTGGCGGACAGAACATCGCTCGAGCTCCCAGAGGCATGGATTTACCTGTCATCGCTCTATTATACTGGAAAGCTGTTGGTTAGGTGCATGGATCAACCCATGTATGAAGTAATTGTTAGGAATATTCCGGGCGCCCGAGATGGACATGGCCCCGACCCGAAATGGAGGTACGGCACAAAACAACATTCGACAAATAGAGCAAGGGGAGGACCACAAGAGAACTAGGCTGTTGGCATTAAAGAAGTGGATAGGAAATATGACTTCCTTGCATCAGCTTCACATGCGAAGCTGCCTGTCATTCAAGGACACATGCAGAGTCGTCCAGAAGAGACTGGTCGCATGAAGAAAAATAAAACTCCTTTCTCTAAAAAGCATAACTGTCGGTGTTACGGCAAAACGACCAAGAAGCAGGACCCTAAGAATGAAGATAGGGCGCTCGTCTTCTCACCCACTACACAAAGCAAGCCATGCCTTAAACTGACAAGGCCTCTTTCCAGGCCGGTATTAAGCGTGAGCTGGGCGTAGTGCGGTACATTGTTTGCCAAGTCGACTCGCCCAGTAGGGAGATGCTAAAGAAGCTTTACGAAATCCACTCGGACAAAACCTTCACGAGACAAGTGCATCCCTTGCTGTGGAGGATGAAGCCCACGAACACGCAACGGCCTGCATCAACCTCGAATCAGCGAAAGTCCGACGAGGGGAACTAGCCAAGACCCTCTTACTGGCTCGGCGGCAAAGCGTCGATTCATGCAGTGAGCCCGGCTCACTTTACCCTACAAACGGGGAAACGCGACTTCAAAAGGCGTAGTGCGGTTTCCCTGGACCCCCGTGTCAGCGAGGGACGTTTTCCACTTGTGCGGACAGGAATATACCACAAACTCGTTTGCTCACGGATGTGGAGACAAAGATGATAAGGTCATCACTGGGACCGGCCCGATTACGACGCCGACCGTACTCCGACGTATGTAGGCAATTCGTTGCACACCAGGAGGATGGGATAGGATGGGCACACTCGAGGGGAGTACAAATTTGAAGCCTCGTAAATACCACAGCACGAGCAAAATACCAAGAAGCATCCAAAACTATGAAAGTGTTTGTACTGTGTTTCTTGGCTCGGACATTAGCATGGGGACAGTTTTAATGCAAGAACTTAATGAATCTTTGGAACCTGTACTAGTAATATGCAACGGTTGTCCTTCTTCCGCAGTACATGCGCTGCGCTTATCTTGAAGGGGGATGAGTGGAATTAGTTGGCTCTACAAAAATCCTCATTGCAAAACATGGTTGCCATCTAAGCTAGTGCATTTAGAGACATTCATGCAGAAATTTTGTGGTTAGACATGCAGGCCCAGGCAAAAATTCCAAGAGCCTATCGGGCTAAGCGCAACCGTAATTTGTGCCTGCATGTAATGGTCTAATTGTAATGGTCTGCATGGCCTGCATGTAATGGCCTAATTGTAATGGTCTGCATGGCCTGCATGTAATGGCCTATTTGTAAAGGTCTGCATGGCGTGCATGTAATGGTCTAATTGTAATGGTCGGCATGGCCTGCCTGTTTAATTGTCTGCATGTGTTGGGCTGCATGCAGGAGCCTCGGCCAAGCATGCTCCTGATTGATAGCTACAACCTATTGCTTTTACGCCCATGCATATCACTAGAAAACAGTTTTTCGCAGTTTAGACACACCAACTGTTTTATTTGCAAGCAAGTATTTTGTTTTATCTGCAGCTGTGCTTCATTGTAAGGAAGTTTCAGACCAGACTGCAAACATTTTGGGGATTTTACGTGCCAAAACCATGATATGATTATGAAGCACACAGTGATAAAGCACTTTAGATTAGCTTTGACTGCCCGGGGTACCATAAACTGCCCTTGCAGCTATTTATATGGATGTTCGTGCATGTCGCTCTCAACGAAATATGGCTACCACGGCCCAGACTCGTACCCACGTCCTAAAGCCCAGCGTGATGACACCTTAAGAGTTAAGCAATTGTGGAAGCACACAGAGTGGTCAACAAATCATGTCACAAACTATCCGAAACCGTGTGAAACATAAAATAATTAAACCTTCATCCAATACTCCTTTCAACATGCCATGCTGCAGGTAGAAGGAGCATAACACAACACAAGCAATAACACCCAGTGGCCGCGCTTAAAATCGAAATGCAAAAGTGAAAAAGGGTGACCAATGTACTCATGCATGGCATCGGCTTATCTGCTTAAACACAGTTCATTTTCTTGGTGATCATAGCTGTACTCCAAATTGTCGTTCCAGTTTTACCAATCAGGAAGCATAATTGCAGTGGTGTATATGTCAAGCTTCATTTAATGCAATCTGCTTTAAAATGACCATCTTATACACAATAAATGGCAGTTATCTTGGTGTTCCCTTTTTTTAACCATCTTCTTGAAATTGCCGCGTGCCACCCACACTCTGCGTCATGTGCTTGCGGACTAGCAGACTCTTCATTTGTTTCTCAGCAGCATTCTTGGTGTTGCATCCTCGATGTACACATGGAACACAGCTGCGAAAAGAATGTGCATACATAGGGTAAATTTAGAGTAATGACTAAGATGTGCAGACAACACACACAGTTATGACAAGCTGAGCTTCTCTTCTAGTTTGGATAGTTTTGACAAAGTAAAGGAAAAAGACTGCCATCGTTTTAAGCCAAAAAGAAAGCATCAGCGATGGTAAAGCACACTGTGCTTGCCTCATAATTAGCATCCAACCACCCTAGTTCACGAAAAATTTAACTGCTACATTGCACATGGGTGCGGTTTCACCAGATTACATGAGAGCACTAACCGGATCTTCTAACATGGTAATGCTTCATGGACAAGAATTAGTGGTCAAGAATTCCATCCATGCAGTAACACGTAAGGAAAAGTCATGCATATTATTGATCTCGAACGTCAATTTTTCTAACTTCCATTAAATGGTCCAGAATTTCTTTTCTTTTATAAAGCACCCATGATACACACTTAAGACTTGCACACCGTGACACCTCAGTGGTTATGAAATAGGTACCACTAATAACTGCTAGGGTTTTACGTGCCAATACTAAAACATCAATATAAGCCAAGCCATAGTGGAAGGCTCGTGAAACCTCAGCCAGCTGCTATTCTTTAATATGCACCTAAATCAAAGTACATGAACCTCAACCATTTTACATTTGGAATGTGAGCGTCATGGCCAGAACGGAATTGTCTTTTTGGCAGCTGACTACTGTAACCAATGTACCACTTCAGCAGCTCAAGTGGGCACCAAATGTTTAAGGAAAGCCAAATTATTTGGCATCCTTGATCACAAATGATGTACTGAAATAATCTGTGGGCCACTCTGTAGAAAGGAACTTGCGGCAGCTAACAGAATAGTAAGAAGGCGTTCCCCTGAAGCTTTTGGCCACATAATGCTATCAAGTACTGTAGTACAAGTCAGTTCAGTGACTTCCCAACCAGAAGGCTTGCAGCCGTATATCTGCATACATCATTCACAGAAGAAATCCTCTTGCATGAACTTGTTTTACAGGCTTAAAGAGTAGTGAATAGGCTTAGTAGAATTTGTCTTTGGGCGAGTTCGTTCATGCTTCAAACGGGAAAAAACGGAGCGCTAACAAAACAACACACAAAAAGAAGGAGGCTATACACAGGACTGGCGCTCACTTTCAACTGACATTTATTGAAGCAACATCGAATGTATGCACACAGCCGCCAAAACGTAATCTCTGCCAAGATAGAACCTTCAGACAACAACCCGCCATATCCCCACCATAAACACCGCGTCAGGCCCTCCCACAGAAGGCGAGGGATGCAGCCGGAACCTTGCGCACAACATTTCACAATCTCATGTTTGTAAAGGGTAATAAAACTTTCACGTGCGAACAATCATGAATTGCCGTAGTCATTGCTTATATTCACTGCGTTTCCCACAACCTGAAGAAAGTGATAAGCAAATACAATGGGAATATCGTGTTTTCTGCCCCAAGTAAGTTATCAAAAATTTGTCTCCTCACTGCAATATGGAACCCCAAGCAGTGCACCAAGAAACATGACAGCGCCGTTACTGACTGCGCGAAGAACGTCGTTTACAAGATCCCACTGAGTTGCGATAAAGTGTATATAGGTGTCATGATAGAGGTTCGAGAGGTATGTATTCAGGACGGGAACGCGAGCGTTCCCATCGAAGCGACGAGGCTGTTTGGGCGTTCCAGAAGACACTTTATACACACAGAGGGCAACCAAACACACGCACACTTTTACACAACACCTGAACACTAACTAGGGAAGAAAACAAGCTTAGCGTCCCTACTAAAAGTCTCTGCCCACACAGGCTCACCGTCTGGCGGGGCGGGCGACAGGTGGGAGCCGAGGTGGCGTTGCCTGCTGAAGAGCGTGCCAGAGAGCGACGAGGCGAAGTAGCGACGCTTGAAGAACTCGGCCGGTCACTGCAGCCTTGGAGCAGGAGACGGGGAGGATATACAGGCGGCCACGTGGAGCCCGGAGCTCCAACTCGTGGACCGCAGGAAGAATGTCGACACTCGGGCCCGGACACCCGACTGTGTCGAAAGCACAAGTCCGTCGGAGGTCAGCGATCGTTCCGCGCTAATGCAATTATGCATCCGAGACTCTGCGCCCCTCGTTGTTGAAAAACGAGATCTCGATGTATATGCCAGCCGGCTCGAAGCGGTGACAAGTCAAGAAGGCGTCGTAACGGGGCAGAAATGGCCTGAAAACAACTTGCCCACCTCCGCGTGCACGCCTATCAAGCACACCCAGTGCATGAAAAAGGGCCAGTTTGAGCCCCATAAACCTGAAAAAGGATTCAGTACTAAGAATCCTACAAGTTCCGAAAGGGAACACTTTTGTTATAGCGCCTCTTGGAGGACAAATGATGTGAAAGATGAGGTGAACTTGCCTCAAAACTGCTCCCCTGCAGGAGCAATGATAGCTCCCTCGAATGAAAATGGTGCAAGTTTGCAAGAGAACTGTGAAGCGGTTGTCGCCGATGCTTCATCTGCACCGCTCTTAGCGGTTGCGGGTGACACAACCATGGCCAGAGGCCATTTGAATAAGTCGGTTTTGATGACCCACAGTTTTTCTGTGTTAGGAAAAGGTCATACTCATCCGAGGGAGGCGGAACAGAGAGAAGAAATACTCGTCGAACGTGACGCAGTCGACGTGTCCACAAAGTCTGTATTCTATAATGACCTGGTTATGCAGGACAACCCAAATGATCGCGTCCCCAGCGTCCAGGAAATGACCGATGAACTGGCAGGTCAGCTCAGAAATAACAGAGCGGTAGTGCATAGTTCCCTGAGTAGTAAGCAAGCAGGTGCGTCTTCCACAGTGTATTTGACTGCAGAAGACATTTCCCATGAGCAATCACAGGTATTGCCGGCTTCTCCTATTAGGCAGGACGTTGTTTCCTCGGAAGAGGTCAATCATTTGTTTCCGACTCATTTCGTGTCGGCACAACGCCTTCTGTGGCGTTCCGATCATTTTGCTGTCCGTCTTCCAAATGGCGCCTGCCAAGGCAAGGTTTTTCAATACACCGATTTTCCTGGCGTTTTCTTGCGAATTTGTAAATGCTGCTCTCGTCGGAAATGCCCCCTAGCGTTTCCTGCGCTGTCCTGGACGTGCATGCAAAGCGGCGTTCGGCTCACGTGGGACGCTATCACATGACTCCAGAGCAGTAGTAACCGATTGCTACTTTTGGCTTTGACTCAGCACTGATCGGTTTTGCATTTCTCTTAATTTTTTGTGAATACTGTGTGACGTGTTCGACTTCTTTATAGCGGCATGTGCAGTGATGTCTTTCAGATTTTTTGAGCATGTAGTGTACTGCTTGTTATGTGTACAGCTGTGTGAGGGAGTGTCTAGCGCGCATGCAGTCTTTTGTTTACGTGAACGTATGAACAAAAGACTTAAAGGGGGGCCTGTGTCATGTGCGCGCGAAAGTGTGTGCCTCGTGTACTCCACGACGTGGTGTGCTCAGTGCCCGGGAGGAACAAGAGGATGACGACGAAGTGAACGCACGCGCGAACGTACGCGAGCTCGAGCACGAGAGCGTTGCGGAAGGAGTGAGAGGCGGGAAGAGAAGACAGAGCGGAGACGGACTTGTGCTTTCGACACAGTCGGGTGTCCGGGCCCGAGTGTCGGCATTCTTCCTGCGGTCCACGAGTTGGAGCTCCGGGCTCCACGTGGCCGCCTGTATATCCTCCCCGTCTCCTGCTCCAAGGCTGCAGTGGCCGGCCGCGTTCTTCAAGCTTCGCCACTTCGCCTCGTCACTCTCTGGCACGTTCTTCAGCAGGCAACGCTACCTCGGCTCCCGCCAGTCGCCCGCCCCGCCAGACGGTGAGCCTGTGTCGGCAGAGACTGTTAGTAGGGACGCTAGGTTTGTTTTGTTGCCTCGCTAATGTTCAGGTGTTGTGTGAAAGTGTGCGTGTGTTTGTTTCCCCTCTGTGTGTATAAAGTGTCTTCTGGAACGCCCAAACAGCCTCGTCGCTTCGATGGGAACGCTCGCGTTCCCGTCCTGAATACATACCTCTCGAACCTCTATCATGACAATGGGGTGTATTGAAAAACCTTGCCTTGGCAGGCGCCATTTGGAAGACGGACAGCAAAATGATCGGAACGCCACAGAAGGCGTTGTGCCGACACGAAATGAGTCGGAAACAAATGATTGACCTCTTCCGAGGAAACAACGTCCCGCCTAATAGGAGAAGCCGGCAATACCTGTGATTGCTCATGGGAAATGTCTTCTGCAGTCAAATACACTGTGGAAGACGCACCTGCTTGCTTACTGCTCAGGGAATTATGCACTACCGCTCTGTTATTACTGAGCTGACCTGCCAGTTCATCGGTCATTTCCTGGACGCTGCGGACGCGATCATTTGGGTTGTCCTGCATAACCAGGTCATTATAGAATACAGACTTTGTGGACACGTCGACTGCGTCAC